>JARTUT010000133.1:0-59996 GCA_030674115.1 Micraspis discolor | reverse complement strand
GTCTGTCTGTCTGTGGCATCATAGCACCCGGACGAATGAACCGATTTCAATTTGGTTTTTTTTTGTATTACAGGTGTTTTACGGGCGAGTGTTCTTAGACATGAAAATCGATTCAGCCTTTTGAAAGTTACAGGGGTTTTACGCTTTTAAGTCGGGGGTTTTTTGTTTTGCCTGTCAACATTAAACTCTTCAGTACATAGCGGGTTGCAAAAATAATCTAGTAACTGACAGAAATATCATTAAGTTCACAATCATACTAATAACGGGATTAAACTAACGTATTGAATTTCAAAAGTCAGTAGGGGCGGCAAAATTGGATGGCCTACTAGCGGCAAATTTGTAAATCCGCCACTAGTAATTAGTATTGATAATATTTTTTCGAAACTGAAATACCGCGATATAACAAAAAATCAAATGTACCATGATTCCCAAAAAAAGGAGACCTAGCACAACCTGAAAATTATAGGCCTATTACCTGCCTTCCGTCCACTCATAAGATACTGATATCAACAATAGCCCATAAGATCAACGCACATCTGAAAAACAACAAAATAATATACTGGGAACAGAACCATAGACTACCAATAGATAGGCAACTCTGGCATGAATTTTGGTCCCGATTTCGAGAGCTCAACTTACAGCTCCAGCGTCATCGCAGAGTTGATTACAGATTCCATTCGCGTTCCGTCTCGTGGCGCCCTCTAGTGCATTTTATAGGAGTTATCATTGGATTCTACGCAAGCGCAGGTTGAATCCCATATTTTTATTGGGTTTTAAAACAAATACTTTGAAATGACCAATATTTTCATCTGCTGAAGATTGTCACAATTTCAATAAAAAAATATAATTTAATCAGAAAATTGTGACAATTTGCAGCAGATTAAAAGAATTATGGTCATTTCAAATATATCTGCCCTTCAAATCGAAGAACATACTAATCTTTAGAAGATGAAAGGAAATAAACAAAAAATAAACTTTGGGAATATATATATATATATATATATATATAACGCAGTAAATAATCAATTTACAAAAATTTCAATATCGAGGGAAAGAATAAACGAACCGACAATAATTATGCAACAATTACTCATGAAATTATGAAAAATACATTAAAAGAATAAATTAGTATATTAGTGATAAATATATCAATTTAAGCATGAAATGCATTAGATTTATACTTTTATGACAGAAACAATTTCTCAAAGTCTATTTTCTTTTTCTTTTAGATACTTTTTCGGATGCCATCTTCATTATTGGATCATAAGATCTTGTTGTTTTTTTCCCGATAAAATTTTATTAATAGTTCTGTCATAAAAGTACAGAATTAATTTCATGGCAAAATCAATAAACTTATTAACCGAAATTCCATGAATTTGGTGTTTCAACGGTAAATCTCACATATCCCTTGAAGTATTCTAGGAATCTTCTGATAAACGATTTTTATGAAACCCACTATTAGTGGAATACCCAAAACTATAATTAATGACCATGAGCAGTTCACTTATATATAAATACCTTGTTGCCTCAAAGTTTCTTCAGGAGTTCTGGAAGGTAGAAAAAATATGTCATCATTATGAGGGCTTACATAATCTGAAAGATTATTGAAATTACAAAAATGATAATCATAGGGAGTAGAATGAATTACTTGGCAAATTAAGTGTTGGTAGAGCAAATCTTTTCAGCTTTCCATGTGGGTCTATACAATCCATATGAAAATGCTTTATGCAAATAACGCTTATTGATGAATGAAGACATGGATTTCCGATTTTTTCCTCCCAAACATTTCTAACACCTTCAACTTGTGTAATGAAAAACCTAAAAAGAAAACAGTGTTAGAAACTGTCCCAAATTTTTACTAATCAGAAATTACTACACGAATATGAAATTGCTACAGAAAATATTAATTCACCGTACATTTTTAGTGAGTTATAAGTTAATCCAAAACCACTAGGTACTTATATGAATGCAACAGATACCTTTTGACATTACTATCACTGTAGCAATTGGGAACACAGCAAGAATAAACCATTTCAATTAAATTAAATTGAATAAGTTGAAAATGAATACCTCTCAGGCTGAATAACACTACTTTTTGAATAAAAAATAAGTAGCCTATGTATGGAATAAACCTAGAACATGACATGGGAGAAAAAAACGGCGTTGGCATAGATAACATGAAAGTTCATGCTCGTCATAGAATAGTTTCTTATTCCTCATAAAGTCCATCAAGACCGAGATCCGATCCAATCCGTTTTTACCGATCACTACTGAGAAGTCCTAATTTACCGATCCGAGCTTTAGGAATAACTAAAGATGTCTCTGCCGTTCGTTGAAGGAAAACGTGACCACCTTTGTAGTAGGCCAGTTCCCACCCCCTGAACAGAACGGCTGCAAACGCAAAAAGCGTGACATCATAGAACTTCTGGATGTAGATAGAGCCATCACCAGACAGGCAAAAAAGAGGAATAAGCTCCTTTATTGTAGCTATCTCCGTCCTCTAATGGAGTACGCTGGACCTGTATGGTGTCCATTTCTCAAGGGTGTCCAACTTCTCCTGGAGTCAGTGCAGCGGTGGAACACGAGAATTCCATTTGGAACTAACAGACCGAATTATACGAGTCGTCTAAGGATGATGAATCTGCAGACGTTCGAAGATCGGCGCAACAGAGGAGATCTCATTGTGACCTACCGGGCGTTGAGGGTTTTTTTTGGAATGAATAAGGATAATTTATTCAGAAGATGCACCACTCACCTTCGAGGACATGAATTCAAGTTGGGGAAGGAGAATTTCAGAACCACGCAGCGCCAGTCTTTCCTACCCAACAGAGTTTTTTATAGATGGTCGAGTGTGGTGAGCGCTCCTAGTGTGAATGCCTTCAAAAACAGACTGGATCGGCATAGTCGGGATCAGAATCAGTTTAGTGAGGGTGTTTAAGGTTTTTTTTTTGTGATGACTGATGTGTCGGAGAACATCACTGCAGTCTGGATAGACTATCAGAAGGCGTATAAATAGAAAGGAGATAAACTGCTGAGATGGCTGAAGACTACATGGAGGACAACCCGGATAGTGAATGAAGGCAATATCACTTAAGAAACAACAGAAATTGAAATAAAAAGAGGCATCTTCCTGGTTCTGCTTGGCGCTCAATATCCCGAGTAGAATTCCTAATAAGTCAACATACGGCTACACTATTGATGTTAGAATAAAACTAACACTTAAGTTCTACATGGACGGCTCAGAGCTCTATACTATGCAAGGGGACGAGAACAACTGGAGGGCGAGTTGGAGCTGGTGAGGAAATTTAGTGAGGACGTGGGGATGATACTTGGAACGGAAAAATGTACGACCATAACAGTCAGAAGAGAAAGGATGGTGAAAGGGGAGAATATGAGATTGGGAGACGGTAGAGGAATAAAGAGTCTAAGCGCAGAAAATGTAATGATCACCCCTTTCCAACGTCCCATTAGAAGAGCGGCTTTCCACCGACGAAGAGGTGTTTAAAAGAAAAATTGAAAATTTATGAATAATTTTGTTTATTTTGAGTTTCTCCTGACGGGAGAAATCTTCAGGGTTCACCTCGTCGCTAGAAAGGACGAGTCTTCAGTTCTGAAAGATTAGGGAACTCAATAAAATTTCTGAATAACAAAAACTAATTTATTCGAAGCACACAAAAAAACAAAATGACTATTTTAGCAAGCACAAAAAATAATTAAATCAATTTCTGACAAAATATTATTGGAGGTTTCGGACTATGGACTTCTGACTGTTTATAAAATTTATATCTGACCTTTTTGTTTGGACTTTTAACACGGAAAGAATGGAACTTCACTACCGAAATTTGTTAACTCACTGAATTACAACACAATAACTATTTTCCTAGAATTGTACAGGCTAATTTCTTCTATACTTTTTTTTTTGAAGTGTTTTCCTGGTTACCGACCACTTTGAACTGCCTTTCCATTCCCTAATTTTTCCTAATATCCCTTTGTCCGTGGGCGTTATCGACCATAATCCGAAATTCCCTAATTTCTCTTAATTGGTGCCCTTCTTTTCGATAGTTCGAAATTTACCCCAATTACTTCGAAATCTTCAAAAGTTTCATTGGCTTTAGTCAATTGAGTTTCTCGATACAAACCTCTGATTGGTCCACTGATTTAATTTTAATTTTTACTAAAGATCCACCTTTTTCCCATCGTTAAATTCGAAACCATAAGCCCTTAAGGTCGAGAGGGTCACGTAAATATATCATATGTCGAACTCCTCTAGATAATTCTCAAATTTTATTACGTCGTACATCTATCAAGATTTTCATGTAGGGGATCAATAAATTTTGTTTTAAATCTTAGGTTTTATGATTATTGGGGTGATATGAGGTTTATTACTGTCTGGAATGTCTGGGAATTTCGATTAAATATGGTCTTTTGCTTATCAAGACCCATTATCCAGCATCGCTAGACATATCATATTACAAAAAAACATACAAGTATCTAGGTGTAGAACAAACCTTTCAGATCAGACAAACATAAAATAAGGAAAGGGCCAAAATGGAATGTTTTAGAAGGTTGAAACTGATCTTTAATTAATTAAATTAACGCAGCTGTCCTTGAAAAACAAATTGGCGGTTATTAACATCTGGGAGATTCCGTCGTTCACTTACACAGCAGGAATAGTATCGTGGTCTAAAACGGACTTGCAACAAATAGACAGAAAAATCAAAATCACAATTACGCAGTTCGGATTCTTTCACCCCAATTCGGCTAATGAAAGATTATATTTACCCAGAAAAGAAGGAGGGAAGGCCTTCGTTCCGTTGAAGATGTCTGTGAGAAAGAAAAAAATTAACATGAAAATTTATTTTCAAAATATAAACTCACCAGTACATCAATGGGGAACAGCGCAGAACCCCATGACACAAGAGGTGAACGATGGTGAACAGGACAGAACAGACTCAGTAGAACATCTTAGACACAGGTGGCAAACTAAACAACTATACGGTAAATTTTACTCAAGTATGCACCAGGAAGAAATAGACATAGCAACCTCTAACACTTATTTTCCACAAGGTCACCTTTTTTCGCAAACTGAAGGAACCATCTTTGCTATTCAGGACCAAGTGGTGCCCATCCGAAGATATTGTAAGATTATAATGAAACAGCAAGTAGAAAACACCAAGTGTCGGTTGTGCAACAACGCTGAGGAAACTATCCAACACTTACTATATGGTTGCTCACAAATCGCTAGCAAAAAGTATCTGTCACGACACGATAATATGGGGAATGTGAATGAATATGGGGGATATGCCTGAAAAGAAATCTCATTAAGAAACGCCGCACCATCTCTACATCCCAGAACCAATACGTGAAAACGACGAAATGAAGGTAAGCACAATAGGCCGGACATGGTTATATGGGATAAGAAAAATAAAACAGCGACCATCATCGACTTTGCGGTCTGAGCAAAACATAAAGAACGATTGATTCTCTTTTGACAAGAAAGTGTCCGAGAGTTCCAGTCCGAAATGGCACATTACGTACGAAATAATATACAGGGTTATGATAAAGTAATGCACAAAATTCATAAAACGTACAAAGATCACTTTTGAAAAAAATGCAAAAACGCGTCAAACGGGGTTTTATATTCCTCATCTTTCAACATAAGTTTCAAAAATAACAAGTCAAATTTGTCGAAGTTATGACGTCATCAATATATTTTTTTTATGGGAAGCTAAGATTTTTATTACATTATGTGATAAAGCTTGTTTTTTACACTAGGGAAAAATAGTTGCATTTCTTATGTTGAGAAGTGACTGACCAGGAATAATTACTTTTTTCACTAGAAGGTCACATGAAATGAATCCACTGAATTCTCCCAAAATCTATCGCTTCTCACAACTTATACAATCCCAATAGAGAGAACCATCGTATAGAAGATTGCTTTATTTAATTCTTCGAAGCGGACCTATAATCAGATAACTCATCTTCACTGATATTCAAATCTTCAACCGAATTATCATTGAAGTTCATAAAAATCAGGTACAATTGCTCATCGTCAGACCGACAGATTGTATGTAAGAAATTTTCCGCATAAAAATTTTTTTTTCGATAACAACTGACCTATGAATCATATTTGAAAAACTAATAGAAATTTCAATAACCCTTTAAAGGTTTTTGTTAGGGAAAATTTTCAATATTTTACGCCATAATGATAATATAAAGCTCATTATTGAAAAACAAAAATTATGAGCAATTTTTTTTACAATTTTGGGCTCAATATTTGGAACACACTGTGATGTTTTTGAAAAATTCAGTAGTTGCGAAATAATTCTAGTTTTTCAGTTTTTTCGGATATTTTGAAAATAAATTTGACTAATGCCGATATGGAACTAGATCTTTAAGATATCATTTTCGAAAAGAAAAAAAATTAAAGAGAGATAACTTCAACTTCAAAATACTCATTTTTCTACCTGGATAACTAGAAGTATTCAGGTTTCAAGAATATTCATCAGGGTCAGTGTTAATATTTTTTGATGTTCGATATTTCAGATAAGTCGAGTTCTTCAGTGCAAGTGCTTCATAGGTACTCGGAATGCCCTATTCCTAAGCTGTATCGAAAAAAATTGTTTTATTGGGATAAAATTAAATGACCTTATTTCGCCTTATTTATATCTTGGCTAGCATTCCTATTGGCACCATAAATATATCTCCTCTTTGTTAAGATGAACAGAATCACTTCTCAATTATATAATTGATATTGATACTCATAAACAGAAAATTGATGAAATATTAGACGCAGGAATAGGAATCTCAAGAAAAGATCATACCCCCACAGTTGAAACGAAGATTCATAAAATCTTATATAAATAATATTAATGATTTTCCTGAAATATACATTAGATCGAGACTAACATCACACACTTCAGCAAACCTCCACATATATATGGTCTACCAGAAATACATAAAATGTCCTTTGCGACCCATTGTTAGTTCCAGAAATTCACCATGTCAACAGTTGACTAAATTTCATCTGGAAATAATATCTTCTTCAAATCATTCAACACTTGATTACAAATACTAAATACTTCATAGAAATAATGAGAATCCAAGAAATATTTGGAAAATACATCATGGTCACCTTTGTATCAGTGAGATCCACGGAGTCCCTTCGATCTAACCAACGTCCGAGAAACCTACCATTCAAGATTTGTCTGACCCGAGCTGCAATTAGCGGCGGATCTCCGTCCTGCTAAAAGCATACTCCTATTGTGAAATATTTTCTTCCGCCTCCAATATTTCGGTGATTAGAAGATTAATACATTTTTGAACAAATCCAAATACACATGGCCAGTGAGATTTCCGGGTATGAACACAGGACCAATCAAATGATTTCCCAGAATACCCACCCAGGCGTTCAGTTTTTTTTTTTTGGGAAATTATTCTGTAAAATTCCATACTTTGATCACTATAGTTTTCGTTTAGTTTATCATTTTATGAGGATGGAATTTAGCTAGCTTCATTTTTCGGTGGACTTTTGTCAGTTTCCTGAGACCACCTATTATTATTGTTTTTGCTTCGTCTTCAAACAATAAATTATCGATGCATGCAATCAATGATGAGAAATGTTCGGTGAATTTTTACTAAAACTACTCGTTGAAAAAATTTCCTTAGATTTATTGGTACCATAATTCTATAAAATAAAATTTGGAAAGCACTGACGTGAAGTCAGATGGCTTTGGCGCTCTTGTTGAGCTACTTGCGAGTGAATATTCGTTCTATAACAAATATACAGGGTGAGTCGTTGACCACTGCGTTAATTTTAACCGTAGGTTCTTGAGATCAAAAGAAACACTTTTTCCATTACGGTTTTTCCTTATTCAGCTGCGTTAAAAGTTATAAGCATTTTCAGTTTTCACATTGGGCAAATATCCCTCTGTAGTCCAGTTTAGTTTGAATGAAAAATACCTTCCACAGCATCCACTATTGAATCTGAATTGTTTAAAAACATTATTTTCCCTCTAAAAAATGATTCACTCACTCATGTTTCATCCGATGAGGTCCATATCCAGAAGGAAGATACAAAATACTAATTTTTTGGTAAAAAAAATTCAACACCATAAACATAGATTTTTGTTGTTCTACTATAATTTCTTTCTACTTCAAGGTTATAAACCATCCCTTTCTAGTGAGAAATTCCAAAAAAACCTCAGAATTATTGGATGTTATCATCATATATTTGTAATTTTCTTAAAATTTCCAAATCATGAAAACCATCATTTCTATGAAAACTTCCAAGGCAAGAGGTTGTCTCTTTGTTTTTTTTTACTCAAAGCCAGAAAAAACCATCTATGATTTTCCAAACACTGATATTACTGAGTTTCTTCTCCTTGACAGAGTCCAGTGAACAGGTCTATGACGTCTCTTGATTTTTTTTTTTGTTAAAAATATGAAAATCTTTTTCGAAATCTTCAACAACAATGAATGAATGATGTCACTACTTATAATTCTTTTAAAGTCATGTTACTTTGCTTGATGATTGTTTTCTGTACTGAATCCCAATAAAAATTTACTTGGATAGATTACAAGTATTCCCAGATTTAGATGTGCAATTATTCTTGCTTGAAAAAATGTTTGTTAGATCATTAATATGAATCTATTCTGTTTAGAATATAATTAATTACTGAACATGCGTAAATTTTTGGATTTTATAATCAGAGTATCTGTTTTAATCATGTAAACAAAAACATAAATATTGAATAATGGTTATTCATAGATTATGTCAAATTTTAATACCTTACTATAGAATATCAATTTATAACCGAACCCCAGGAGAGAAAAAAAATAATAATTGCAAAGTTTTTTTAAATAAAAGATAATATCTGTAACCATTATTGATCTTTAGGTATAATTTTTCTCAGAATAACGAGAGTGTATTATTACCACATTAAAATGTTATAACGTCTTTGTGGTGGGTAGTTTCCAATAAAAAAGTGTTCTGTGGTTCCCTATAGTTTTGATTCTGTTTGAAACTGTCAACACTGCCAACAGTTATTTGTATCTTCAAGAAAAAAGTGGAAAATATTCTAGGGATAATTTCGATAGTTTTAAATAATTCAATTCAGTATGAAATGATTATGGTCAGAAAATGCATTCTATTTCAATCTTTCTTGTTTATGAGCCTATAGCTTCCAGTTTCAATATTGATAGAATTTTAATTAATCATGCATCATAACAAACATTCAGAAATATTAAAATCAAGTCAAACTCTATTATCTCCTAAGTTTGTGAACCAGGTTGAATCGGTGTATGAAATAAAGATGTGAAAAAAAGATCTTTAAAGCCACAAAACAAATCTAGGAGACTGGGTTCTAAATTTTTAAAACTCATATGAGCTTAATTTGAAGCATTCCTATGTTAAAATAGATATAATTTGATGAACCGTGAAAGTCTGAAGCTATAAAGAACCAGCTCTTCATAAAGACAAGTCTTCAATTTAATAGGTCCTTACAGAAAATATATTATCTATTTCAACGGTCATCATGAAGATATACCGAAGTACCTATGTGAGTGATGGAAATATTTTCCTCTATTTATTATAGAATATGACTCTGGATTCAATATTAAACAAGGTGCTAGACACCATTAATAATGAATACAGCAAATGGCAGATTTGGTAGTGAATGTAAGACAAAAATTGTTCAGTGGTTAATTTCATCTATAATGTTTAGTGGTGGAACCATAGACTGGAGAGATTTCTCCAACCTTTTGTAAAAATATTTAATTAAGACATAAAATATGGCAACATTGAACAAATCTGATTATTGAGTCATTTCAGCACAGAGTTGGGTTTGGGAAAATCAGAAAATTTGGACAAAATTATATCGATTTAATTCCTTTCAACTTCAAATATCTCAAGAACGGTGCAATTTAGGAGAAAAGATGAAGAATGATTTTATCTGCGAAAAAGACTAATGATTCCAGGAAGTACAAGATACAGACCTTTAGTTCAAGTGATATTTGTTTTTCATGCAATTTAACCAATCTGTAGAGTAGTAGTGAGAAACCAACAAGAAATGGAATAAATCTGATGATGCCAAAATATGCATGACTGTTATCAAAAACCTTCTACAAGAGATCATTTCAATTGATATTGTCGTTTGAATATAACAGGTGAAAATGCAATTTTTTTATGATATTTCAACACCCTATATCTTTTGAACGGGGCCAAATTTCGAAAATTGTTATGGGAAGAAAATGTTTTTTTGACGTCAACAATCTATGGTTAGAATTAACGCAGTGGTCAAAGACTCACCCTGTATAAGCACTCTGTTCAGGTGAACGATAGTCTTCTTCCGTACTCTGGTACAATGTGATACAAATACAAACGCCACGATGAATGAACAAACTTGTATCTCAAATCAAACAAAAATCTAGTTTCGCTAAGCTTAAATTCCCCTCTCCTTAAAACTTACGTCCCTGCTTTTTTAAATTTTGGTAACGTATATTGTTTCACTGTAATGTAAAATTCCGATTAGTTTCCGCCCAACTGACATTGATTAATAAGTCCGACCCATATTAATCGAATAAGTATCTGTGATAGCATCGAGCTAAGATACTTCTGATGGACTTTTCGTCATTCATCTTTTCTCTCATTAAATGAAAAAATAATCATATCTTTAGATGGAAAGCAGCTACCATAAGGAAATTTGAGAATATGTGAGATATCAATATTTTCCTTCATGCGCGATTTTTTGTTATGAGGTATTAAGTATTGGAAAATTTTTTTTTTAATATTTTGAAAATTTTCTAGCGTGTCTCTTTTTCGCGGAATTTTGGAAGTCTATTGGTTTCAACCTAATTCAAATATTTTCCAAGCTACAACTTCATCCGATGGGTATTTTGGGAGTTATGAAGATGCTCATAATTCCTGAATTATTGGATTTGGCCCAATAACGAACCTGTTCGTGATATTCATTCCTCCAACCTACCCTGAAAATACGAAATCGTAGCCACGGTCGGACAGAATCTATTTTGACGACGGATTATTCATTCAGCGCCTCCTTCCGAGACGATTGATAGCACTTTTGTCCAAATATTCGAAAAATACAGACATTTGGGCTTATCTATAAGCACTCTGTTCAGGTGAACAAGAGCACCAGAAACACCTTGTAATTTCGTGAACACTAACTGCAAGTTCATACAAATTTGAATCCGTCCATTCATTAGTTCTATTATATAACCCACTTAGCCTAATCAAAATCCTGTTACTTAGTTTTCTGTACTCTGTGGTCAATCAGTGACAGCGATTGTATCTTGTTCCAACACTACGTAAGACGTCGTGGATCTGTAAATATACCTGTTTAGATATGTGGCTTTCTATCAATGACCATTTTGGCGAGTTACACCTATATGCATTTCTGCATTCATCATCATCACTCAGCTCTCTGCGTCCACTACTGGATATAAGCCTCCCCTATTTCTGCCCAATCCTTCCTGTCTTGAGCTCTTTGTATCCAGTTGCCTCCACATCTGCTTAGATCGCCCGTCAAACGTGTAGTAGATCTTCCCTCGCATCTTTTGTCCAAGCGGGGTCTTCGCTCGAGCAGCCTCTTTGTCCATCTCCCGTCTGTCATTCGTGTTAAATGTCTAGCCCAATTCCACTTGAGTTTGAGGATTTAGACAACCACATCTGTGACGCGGGTTCTTCTTCTTCCTCATTTGATATATGATTTTGCAATGACACCCCGAGCATGGACCTCTCCATCTTACGTTGAGCTACCATAACATTGTTAGAACTTGCTGTGGTCAATGTTGAGGTTTCAGCTCCATAGGTCATGACCGGCAGCACGCATTGATCAAACACCCTCCTCTTCAGACACTGGTATGCCGCCTTTAAAGATGTCCGTAAGCAACTGCTTGCAACTGACAACTTGACTTTGGGCGATATCGTGTCTCCTTATCTGACACCTCTGCCGATTTGAATGCGTTTGGTATTTTCATGGAATTTTATCATTATTATAGCATTTTGTAGATATTGTAAACCAGCTTTGAATATCTGTAATCCACACGACATTCCTGTAATGCACTGAGGACCGCCCTCGGCTAAACCGTGTCAAAGGCCTTTTGAAAGTCTACAAAAGGAAGGACTAATGGTCTATTGTATTCGATGCTTTTTTCAATCACCGTTTTTATGCTCTGCAAATAGTCATTTGTTCCAAAGTTAGCACGGAAGCCCGCCTGCTCTCGAGGCTGATAAAAATCTAGTTTTTTCTGAAGTCTTGCTGTTATAATTTTTGTGAACAATTTATAGAGGTGACTCAGTAGGCTTTTCGGTCTGTAATTTTCGAGTTCCGCTATATCACCTTTCTTATAGAGTAGTATTATAATAGCATTGTGCCATTTGTCCGCTAGTGTACTATTGTATATGCATAAGTCAAATAGCACTCTGATCTTTTCCAATATACACGGACTACCGATTTCTATTAAATCTACAACTACATCGTCTTCTCTGGGAGCTTTGTTATTCTTAGATCTCCTTAGCGCGAGCTCTATTTCGTCTATGGTGATGCATGGTAATTCTTCTGAACCTTGGTTTACAATCCCCTCCTTGGCTGTCACTATATCTGGTTCTGTGCTAGAATTTAATGTATCTTCATTTTGGCTTGTGTACGACGTCTGGTAAAAGACTTCTACTTGTTATGCTTTGTTTGTTCTATAGTTTGATCATCTGTTTTTTCCCGATTCCAAGATTCCTCCTCATAACCTATATACTTTTATTATCCTCGATTGTTTGTTGGATGCAATGTAACATTTGCCACTTTTTCTTTCGAAAAGAATGACAAATATTAATTTCAAAACTAACTACGACACTGGAGTCTGAATGATTACAGATACAAAGACTTGGCCATTTAATGTGATCGTCTAGCAAGGGTAGGACTCTACGTTATGTTTACGTAATAATTCAAGTTCGTGATAATTGAGATCAGTGAAAATAATTGGGAAGCAAAGATGGTGAATGTTAGGTGATGTTCGAGCACTTGTTTAAAACTAAATAGTCAATCATTAACAGCTAGCAAAGGCAAGTATAACAGTTCTGAGAAAACGATAAAAATACAAAACCGATAGTAATCATAATAATCAGAGCAACTTCCATAATACAACTTCCATAATACAACTGCAATGATACAACTAGAATTAATAATCATGGCAAATAGGTAACCGACTAATTATGACCATCGTCATGGTCACGGCCCCAGGGTATGTGAGCCATAACTATAATATTGTATGAGCTAAGAAATTGGGAACACGGGGAAGGTCATGGAGTTCCAGCGGCGGCTTTGAAAAAATGACAGAAAATTTCGCGGTTGATAAAAAAGGTATATTCTCTCATGCCTTATAGCACATGTTAGTAACGGTCCCTGCCTTAAGGCTTGGAACCGCCCCTTCAACGCCTTCGATCCAGGAACGTAAGAAATCTCATACAACAGTATAGGAAAGGTCCACAATCTCGAGACCCCTAAATGAAATATCATGTAATTCGAGCATATAGAGAGCAGTACGAGATCATAGCATAAATAAACAAAAAATTTTGATAGAATATCCATCACGAGTAAATAATAAGGACCAGAATAACCAAAATGCATTATGGACCTAAATGACAGAAACAGATGTAGGTAAACGATAATAAGCAATATAAATAATGAAAGCAGAGAATCTACATAATGAACCGAATGAAATATACATAACGACAACAAGAAGATACATCATAAGCAGCATAAGTTAACACAATACGAAATATACACAACAATAACCGTGAATAGTAAGGCAAGTACATTACACAGTAAAATGACCAATTACAACAGTACGAAATATACATAATGATTACATGAGACAGGGGTAACGTAACAACTTTAACCTTCGATATAACACCATGGTGCTACGTACACTGGTTACATCCATTATTCCATATCAACCATACTATTACTACCACTGGTGGAGGTCTCCATATGTTCCTGTTTAATCACAGGTCCAGACTCTCAGAACGATTGGCAATTCCTATTTTACCATAGGGTACAGTAACTAAAATTGATCTGTTACCCTCCAGTAACACATTGTAGAAAGCTGAAAAAGAAGGCATTCATTGTTATAGTAGGCACCTGAACTCCAAGAGTAGTAATATCTGAGACAATGGCATCACATGCTATAAGGGGTTTGTTTGTTATTGCAGAAGTAGAATTATATAAAGGGAACAAAAATATCACAAGAATAAACAAAACATGTGAACAAAGGAAATAGAGTTATATGAATCAAACAAAGCATTATGTGAACAAAGGAAATAGTTATATGAAATTAAACAAAGCATTATGTGAACAAAGGAATTAGAGTTAATTGAAATTAGACAAAGCATTATGTACATTATGCCTAACAACATTTCTTAATTGTAAGGCTTTGGAATATTCATGATACCATCGACATCATCATTTATTTCGAAACATAAAGGTACAACCCCTCAGGTTACCACTTCGGATAGAAATACAGGTCCTCTCTTCAAGAAGTCTTCAACAACTTCAGCCTATTTAACGTCTTCTGTCGATCAACAAAAATGTATAGTTTGCTCATTCACACGCTTCATCTTTCTGGCCAAAACTCCATCTGACAGATTTGCTTTGTGAAACGTAATAAACTTTGTGTTACTTGCAACATCATGTATCATCAATTACTTGAAAATATGTGGGTATCGGCATCATTACAACTCTACATTTAAATATTCGTAAACCTGATGCATCTAAGAAAACTGATTTCGTGGCAACCACTTCCGGGGTTCAACAGGGACAGTCGAAGATGATTTGTCAAAAACAATGGCCCTGAATACAGCGAGCACACCATTTCCTAACTCTGGTCCCAAAGACACCGTCGCACTGCAATGCAGCACTTCAGATTTCGCTATGATGCAATCAACTGTCCTGCTCTCAACTGCCGAAGTTGATATTAGGGATGGTAGAGGGAACTTCCAGAAGGTCCGCGTTCTTCTTGATACCGCTAGCATGGCAAATTTCATAAGCGAACGTTGTTTTAATCGTTTGGGGTTGAAAAGACGTCGTTGTTCCTTCCTATAGAAGGACTGAATAATCAAACTTCTTGGTCAACTAAAGGTATCACTCAATGTTTAATAAAACCATGCGGTAAAGATGGTCCCACTTTCTCATTTGAATCTATTATTCTCACAGAACTCTGTTCAAATCAGCCAAAAATACAGTTTAATACCCATGATTGGTCTCATAAAAGATCTAACACTGGCGGACAGAAGATTTTCGACACCTGGCCCAATAGATGAATTGGAGCTGAGTTGGTGCCTTTATATTGATTTCTGGGCGTATCTTTGGCAGACAAGGTACTCAGCAGCGCTTGAAACAGTTTTTGGATGGGTTTTACAAGGAAAGATTGAATGTTCACCAGTTTACACTTCACTTCTGAATTGTCACGTGGCCCTTGAACCTCAGGTCGATTTTACACTTCAAAAATTTTGGGAGTTGGATCAGGTTACTAAAACTAGTCAATACTATCTCTTGATGATCAAAAATGTGAGAATATATATAAAAACTCGGGTCATCGAGAAATTTCCGGAAGATTCGTTGTTTCCCTTCCGTTCAAGCATACAAACCCTGACTTTGGAGATTCATATTCACAGGCACTTCGACGATTTATTTCCTTAGAGACTCGGCTCAATAAAAACCTTCAGTTATATACAGCATATTCGGAATTTATGAAAGAATACATCCAACTCAATATATTTCTGAGGTTAGCATTTCTGATTACAAGTCTTTAACAGCCTTTTATTTGCCTCATCATTTGCGTTATGAAACCAGATAGTACATCTACTAAGCTTCGAGTAGTGTTTGATGCAAGTGCCAAACAAAAGAAATAGAGTTATATGAAATTAGACAAAGCATTATGTGAACAAATAATTACATTCACAAGTCAACATCATTAATGACAAAGGCCCAAACACCACCTAATACACCATGAAACCAAATAATAATGCATAGTAACAGTATTAATTTACAAACATAATAGAATAATAATAAATGATAAAACTGAACCAATCCAGTTCTCAACGCTATTTATCAACAAAGGTTAATAAAATGGACAAGCAACTAATAACATTTAAAATAGTCTCAATTAAACTTGCGAGATATATTCTAGGGTCACTCAACGTAAGATGGCTTCGTTTTCGAACTCACCCAAAGGCACTAACACTTCTTTTGGGTCTCTTTTACTTCTCTCACAACTCCACCGTTAATAACCCCACCATCTTGGATTCCTTCCTTCCTCTTGTTCCTCCCACGCAGTCGCACAGATTGACGCGGGCACTTGGCAGTGACAGCCGTGTTCTTTTATTCTGACCATGGAATTTTATTTCCACGGTTTGGTAACTGCCAGTGGCGTATCAGCATAGGGTGGAATGAGACTTCGATTTTTTGTATTGGAAAAACCTGGGATGTTACAGCCACTCGCATGGAATGCTTTAATGTCACGTCTTATGGTTTTCGCCATCTTTTTATTTGCTTTCTTTTGCTCGTTGTTATCGAAATCTTTACTTCTGAGGTCTCTTCTCTCTTGGATCATTTGCCTTGTATTTTGACTCATTTTTTTTCCTTTTGTGTTTTTGTGTAGTATTTAGTTTTGCTTTCTAGCATGACATTGGTTAATATGTCAGTGAGATTGTTCACATCTTCGTCTGTATTAGCGTCGCAGCTTGACAATATCTCATGGAGCGCTGGAATCCCTCTAAATCTGCTGGTCGCTTCCAAGGTTTATTTGTTTTCTTCTTGATCATTCTGTGGCGTTCTTTATCGACATCAATAACTACTTTTGCCCGTACGAATTTGTGGTCGCTTCCCCTTGGAAACCTGTTCAATACTGTTACATCTTAAACAATGCGTCTTCTTGTCCGTTATGATCTATTTCGTTTTTTGTGTGACCATCTGGGCTTTGCCATGTCCATCTTCTACTTAATTTTTTCTTGTTAATGCTGTTCATCTGAAATAGATTATTCTGTAGCAGATATTCCAGCATTATTTCACCTCGCTCGTTTCTACCTGGTAGTCCAAAGTTGCCCAAAGGGGTTTCAGCGGTGTCCTGCTTCATTCCTATTTTGGCATTGAAATCTCCATATATTGCGTATGTTTGCCTGTGAGAGCCGCAGTTATATCATCATAGAGACTGTTTATGTCTTCGTCACCACAGCCAGTCGTAGGTGCGATTATCTATATAATCTTGATGTTGTATCTTGCGGTCAGCTGTAGAACAAGACAAATTACTCTGGTAGATACTTTCTTCAAGGAAACTATGTTTGCGTCATGGCGCTTATGTATAATGAATCCCGTTCCTCCACTAGACGTGTCCTCTTCGCCTGCATAGTATGAGTTGTGTCCTGATTTTAGTGTGTTGAGTTGTTCATCGCGCCTTCTGACTTCGCTGAGGCCTATAACATCCTTAATATTTTCTACTTCACATTCAAGTTCGGTGAGCCGTCCCTATGACAGTAGGGATCGTGTATTGAACGTTGCGATGTGTAGTGTCAGGTTTGTGATGTACCTAATGCACCCTTCCCTTCCTCAGATGTTTGTTACCCCCAGAATCCATGGGACGGACTGATTGACTGGTAGCGTACATCTCAGCTCACAGCATTTTTCTGCACTAGTTTTTTCTAAATATTTTTTTAATATACAAGTTATTTTCTGTAATCTTGATGCTCTGCGGATGTTTTTCTTGATTTGTATACCCATTTATTTGATTGGCTCGCCACTTTTTTCTGTTGATTTTTATTATCTTTACTTCGAAAACGTCGATACACAGTGGGAAAAAGGAATTGGCGAATTCAGAAATTTGAATATAACTTATGCAAAGATGGATTCAATGATTTTTCTTTATTTTGTACAAAATAATTTAAAATTTATGTTTGAAAACATTCGAGGACGATATCTGGTTTTCATTATCCCAATATATTAAAAACAATAAGGAATATTTCTGTGGTAATCGATGGTTCGATACAGGTAACCACCGAATGAGATCAAAAAACTTTGGGTCGGCGAGGGGTTTAGAAATGCGATATTTCGAGGTAGAAAGGGGAAGGCGATCTCGCGAGCGAAGCGAGCACCGTAAAGTTCATAAGACGGACTTTCGTTAGGTGCATTTCACACGCCTTTACGACCACGCTAACATTTTCAAAAAATTATCTAAAACACCGATTTCCCGGTTTTTCGCGAAAGATGGTCCGGTAAAGATGAAAAAGGCTTTTTCCACGGACACGATCTCGGAAAAGCCGTTTTCATATGTGTACTCCCCGAGAATCGGTCGTTTGGATAGGGCTATTCGTATCTTCCAATCGCAATTAAAAATATTCTAAATTAATTGCTGAAAATAGCTTACTTCGGCTCAAACGCAAATTTTCAGATCATCAGTCACGTCCGACGTTCACAGAACATTGTCACATAATTTCAATTACAATTTTATTACATACCCCGTATAATATTTAAAAATTTTTCAATTCATACGATTCGTAAGAGCTCTGAAGGGGTATACTCTTATTGTTTAACAGTCTACGATATGTATTTATGAAATTAAAAAATGTACCCAGCATAGATCCAGTTTGGCAATCCCTAGCCAATTCATTTCACCCCTGTCGATTCCTACTCTAAAATGACAATTGTCATTGACATTTTAATCTTATGTTTTGTAATCGCAACCAAACAATAAACAAATTAAAATGAATATTTCGCAGGTAGGGATTTGCAGATAGCAGATAATACTTTATTCGTGTTGTACATTTCAATTTTCACTCCACAAAGAAACTTAGGAACGACCGTGTAAATTTCATCGTGCTTGGTTGTATTTATTTATATAAATGAATCTATCAAAATATGACTACCTATATTCATCATTCGTAATCAAAGGATATTTTAATAAAAACCTTTTTGCAGGTAGGATTTCCTCATATATAGTGTAATCTTTCTTTTAATTCAGTTCAAACGGCCTCAGAAATCACAGAGAAACGAACTATATTTCTAAAATAGTGTTTTTAAAATTCCATTCCCTCAATTTTTATCTAACGTAATCTTGACATTTCTGTTTCGTTCGGGCAGTAGAAACCCATTTTCATTTCCAAGAAGAGAGATAAGACCGAAATTTTCCGTTTTGAAAGTCGAGAATTATTCCATTCTGTCACAATTTCCACGAAGAAACCCGAACGGGTTTCGAATTGAATCGTCCTGAAAACATAGACCTCGCAGCAATTGTATAGAATCACAGAATAAATCCGTTCCACTCGGTTTATGCGGGAACAACTGGAAATTGAGTAGCCTCTATTTATGTGCACATCTTTAGAGCTTTATCGAATAATAATATTTTTTTTATTCAACTTTAGTAAAATTCACGGAGGGTGAATCGATGCTGGAGTTGAATTAATTTTATTTCGGTTTTTTTTTTGGAAAAAGCACCCACTGCGAATCAATTATATAGAGGGTGTCCCATATGCGTTGCCTATTATTAACGAATGGATTTACAAATCTAGAAAAAACATCCACAGAACGGTACAATTGCAGAATGTACTCGTGTAGAAAAAATATTTCCAGAAAGAACTAATGCAGAAGTAAACATGGGCAGAATGGAATTCCCGTAGAATGTCACATTCACAGAATGATACAAATACAGAAAGGTACATTTGCAGAATAAAGTTGCCAGATCTACGGTTTTTTCCTAGAGTATAGGATGCACTGAAAAGATTCACCACAGAATACAATAATAAGATGATCGTAGAACATAGATATTTCTATTCCATGATGTCTTTACTCATATTTACATAATGAAAGTATCCGCATTACTAAAAGTATTTCAACTTCAGGACTGTATCAGATTTTGCTTATTAGACTTTTCTAGTAATTGCTTTTATACCTACTTACATCAATTTCAGTCAAATTCAGTCACTAATTTTCATTCATATTATCACATCCAAGAATAACTCTTCACCAAAGCAAAAAAAAAATCCTCTGCCAATGGAACAATGCTGATATTATTTTTCACCTGAAAATACATTTATTAACTGGTTTTCCTCATAGAGTATTTTAATACACATTTAAAAAAACCATTCATGAAATTTGACATGAACACATACTCCGTGAAACCAGGGAGAACGGTAAAATAATCGATTATTGGGTAAGGGCCAAAATCCACCCATTCAAAACATCTGGTCCAAACTATTTTAAACTGCCTTGTAAGAAACCTAACTAGAGTATAAATAACTAGTAGCTTTAATATTTAATAATATTTTCATTTTGACCTGTCAATTGAGAACAAGGAACAGACAATCAAATGACATATATTTGATGTTCTGTGACATATACCCCTTATATGGCAGTGTGGCAACAGCGCGCATTATTATTCGGTTTTTGTTCCATTCTGCAAATGTACACTTCTGTATTTGTGCGATTCTGTCGGAGTTTCATTCTAGAGAATTGCGCTTCTGTGAATGTTTTTTCTACGCGTGTTCGTTTCTACGCCTGTTCATTCTGGATTTGTATCATTCTGCCTTTGTGATATTCTGCGATTGTGTGGGGACCCTTATTAACAAATACTTTCCATCGAGTTATTTCGGCTGTTTCTGCTTACGGGTTCTTAATTCGATAAAATATTTTCGATTCATATACAGGGTGTCACATCTGAGTTGCGCATTCCTAGCGCTGACTTTCACCAGAGTTTTCCTCAAGTTTTCGTGTTTTTCCGCGTACGGGAGCTAGATCAATAAAATGTCATACAGGGTGTGCGATTTATATGTTCTTTTGGTATTTTTTGCGCTCTTTCTGGTTTTTTTGTCCACCTTCGGGGTTTTTCGCCTTCCTTAGAGTTTTTTACGCCCTTTCGGTTTTTTCGCGCTCCTTCGGGGTTTTTTGGGTTCCTTTGGATTTTTTGCGTTCTTTCGTGTTACTTCAGGTTCATTCGTGTTTTTCGCGTTCTTTCGTATTCCATCGGGTTCTTTCGTGTTTCTTCCAGTTCTTTCATGTTTTTTCTCTTTCGACGGATTTTTTTTGCGTTCCTTCGTGTTTTCTTGGGTTCCTTTGAGATTTTTGCGATCTTTCGTATTTCTTCCGACGGATTTTTTTATGTTTCTTCGCTTTCTTTCGTGATTCTTCGGGTCCTTTCGTGTTTTCTCGGGTTCTTTCGTGTTTTTTCGCGTTCTTTCGTGTTTCTTCCAGTTCTTTCGTGTTTTTTTGCGTTCCTTCGAGTTTTTTTGGGTTCCTTTGGGCTTTTTGCGTTCTTTCGTGTTTCTTTGCTTTCAACGGATTTTTTGCCGTGTTTCGTGTTTTTTGTGTGCGCTTCATTGATCTATGGGCCACATTTATCTATGGTCTATACTATATTGATCTATGGGCTTATGGATCTACTGGCCTATATTGATTTACGGGCCTCTTTTAACTATGGTTAATATTGATCTATGGGCTTATGGATCTACTGGCCTATATTGATCTACGGGCTTTTTGATCTACAGGCTTATGGATCTACTGGCTTACTAGTTGTTAATATATTGCTTTAATAGGGGGCGGAAATGTCGAATAACTCTATCCAGCACTGCTTTGGTAATGTAGGCGAGCGTCAAACGAATTTTGTGAACCAAAAACCAGAGACGATCATTTTAAACGTTTTGAATATCCTCAGAAAATAATCGCATAGGTTGAATTATTGTCAGTACCATTACAAAACAGTAACATCTAGTTCTCATGAAATTCTCTAATTTTGCTATTTGCAGTGCCTGATATCTATTATAATAACTAGCTGACCCGACAGACTTCATCCTGTCAAAAAGATTTGTAATGTGGCAGTTTTTGTGCCTACGTATTTTAAATAATTCTCCTGAACAGAACCGTCACCCTTGTGATAGGGCGTTGTGAATAAAAAATAATTAAATAAAACATATATAAGGATTTAAGAGTAAGAAAATTTTGTTCGCTAAAATAATTATGAGTAACTGCTTTGTAACGCCCTTACGTGCAGTTCCTTTATCAGTAAACTCGGGCGCCAGACTATTTGCTTCTGAGGGCGTCACCCTCACCTATCGAGCTCCTCCGGAATGTCCAGAAGCTCGAGCCTAGGTAGACTCCAGTGGAGAATGAAGTGGGTAGCTGTTGGAGGTGGAGGTGTCACCAATAAAACACTCGGTTAACTAAAAATATACTCTCTATTCGTACTAAATAAACAAACTTTCCAAAATAATAGGTCCCACAGTCCTTAAAACAAATCAACAGTTCATATTCGGTACAACAGTCCTTAATCTAAATCACAAAATCTTCACAGTCCTTAACCTCTAAAAACCCAAGTCCCAAATCTACTTGTCAATCACCAAAAGTCCAGTAACATTCCGTGAAGGGCTTAGAGTGCACATAAAGCGATTACAGTGGCGAGTTACTCGATGTATTAGGCATCAGAAAGAATTAGGCAAGCAAAATGACGTAGGCATAAAAATGGGTGAGGCATACCAATGAATCAGGCAGAGAATAGATAAGGCATTCGCTCATCAGAAAATTGCTCATGCATGAAAGTGACTAAGGCCGTGTGAAAGAAATAATAATGTCTCAGGGTTAAAGCGAGAGGGGGGAAAAACCAAAGCCTCACTCAGGCCAACATGGACCATCCAAGCGGGGGTCCTGGGGCACGATTCCGCACGGCGCAACTAGTGTCCGTGCGCAACAGAACCCCTCGAAGAGAACTGCCAAGGCCCAGCCCAAATCGGAGTGACCGGCGGTATGGTGTGCGCATGCGCAAACCACCGCGCGTCCACCCGCGATGACGACAGGGCCGAGGTCGAACCAAGTGCCTGCCGCACAGCAGCCCACGCCACGGAAAACTTCGGTCTAAGCACGATTGAGTTTCCTCATCTCGTACATCAACGTCAGCTCCGCGAGATGGACAGCAGGAGTCCGCCAAGGTAAAACGGCCCACAACCTAGGGACGATTGAGTTTCCTCATCTCGGCACCCAGACGGCGGATACGCAATACCGGCTAAAGGACCCAGCCGACACCCGTGACGAATCCCGCACCCCCAAAGATCGGGCCAACCAGTGCCTGCCGCGCAACAGCCCACGTCATGGAAAGCTTCTGTCTAAGCACGATTGAGTTTCCTCATCTCGCACATCAACGTCAGCTCCGAGAGATGGACAGCAGGAGTCCGCCGAGGTAAAACGGCCCACAATCTAGGGACGATTGAGTTTCCTCATCTCGGCACCCAGACGGCGGAAACGCAATACCGGCTAAAGGACCCAGCCGACACCCGTGACGAACCCGTGCCTTCCAGGGGTCGGTTCGACAAACGACCACAGGGGGCACACCACGACCCTCACCGCGCAGCAGCCCACGTCACGGAAAGCTTCGGTCTAAGCACGATTGAGTTTCCTCATCTCGTACATCAACGTCAGCCCCGAGAGATGGACAGCAGGAGTCCGCCAAGATAAAACGGCCCACAATCTAGGGACGATTGAGTTTCCTCATCTCGGCACCCAGACGGCGGAAACGCAATACCGGCTAAAGGACTCGTAAAGGACGCGACGCCCTAGACGCCC
Organism: Micraspis discolor; assembly: GCA_030674115.1. Classification (NCBI taxonomy): domain Eukaryota; kingdom Metazoa; phylum Arthropoda; class Insecta; order Coleoptera; family Coccinellidae; genus Micraspis; species Micraspis discolor. The sequence goes on along the minus strand of JARTUT010000133.1, from coordinate 36,390 downwards.
TCCTGCAGCCGTCGTTCGGTCTCAACGATCGAACCTCACACTCACCTCCTGGAATCTCGTCCTCCACAAGTGGTCCTCCGGTCCCCTCTCTATACCCCTTTCCTACCTTGGTATGTCTGCCTACCACTGAACTCACTACCAGCACTCACAACACTGGCTGGACCCTCCCCACTAAACGGAAGAGGCTTTCCTCTTATTTTGAGTTCCGCGCCGTACGAGGAACTGCCGTTCCAGTGCTCGACTCGCCTATAAATACCATTCTCGGTCCCCTCCAGCAACATAAGTCGTGCGCACTGCAGATGGAGGTGGGAATGATCGGTCGGTGTCCCCACCGCTCGGCGCGATCTCGCTGGAGTCGATCAAGGTCAACGGGTTTCTTCCACGCAAACAAAACTACTTCGTTACAGCTTTAATACATACCTTGAAAGTTGGCATAAAATTTTCCCGAACTACATTTGTTGCCCCGAATGAAGTCATTTGAAAGCAATTGTTATATTGTTGGATATGTGTCAAAAAGTGTGTAGAATCTGTTCCTATTCCTGAAACCAATGAGTACAATGGTTCTGGTGGTGGATCCAATGGTATCAATTTCACTTTACCATTTGCGCAACACAATCCATTGGCTTCGTTTTTGTATTTTAATGCCTTACAGTGTGAGCAAACCGAGTTCATAGAACCAATAACAACACATTGGTAGTTACTGTAGTCAATTGACACATCGTAACTGAAAGCAGCTCGATTCAAACTTGCTCGATAATTAGTTGAATGTCGTTCAAAATGTGATATCCGAATTCTTTCACGTTCATTTCCGTCGTCACGTTCTTGTGCAGTACGATTAGATCGGTAATTAGCTTGGTTTTTAGCATTTCTGGTTCTTCTACCTAAATTGCTTCGTCTTATAGGAGACATATCAAATATAAATTATTTTTTCACTAATCACGAACTAAAAAAACATTAACTAACTAAACATTGCACAAAACACGATATACGAATTTGTTTCGTGTATCAGTTGACAAAAGCAAACTCAGTAGATTAGATAACAGACAACTTTTTTTTTTTAAATTTGATATGACTTGAAGTCGAATCCTTTTAAGCCGTACGAATTGTTTTATTTATTCAAAATTTGGATATTAAAAATAATAAAACACTGTTGGCAACGCGATTTTTGTTTGACTGACCGTAATGACGTGGAAACTGATGCATTTTATCTCGCGTGCCGAAACTAATACAAAAGAAACGCGAGTTTCGGAACGCGACATTAAACTCCTCCAACTATGTATTCTGTGCTCCAACGCACACACGCACATTGTTTTGATAGATATCATCTTTGACGTTAGGAATACACATACATTGCTTAGACAACAGTGAGTGCTTGTAATTTAATATGAACTTTATACCATAGCAATAAAGCTCAAATTGACTACGTTTTAGTTACAAATCATTTGTATGGGAAGAAGAAAAGGGCTATTTTTAGGAGTTTTCAAGCAATAATTTTAATTTGTCTCGCCGTAAAAACCATCCTTGAACTTCAACGAACATTTTAAAAAAAGATTTGGCCAAATTGGTCCAGGCGTTGTTGAGTTATGCGCTTACCAACACATTTTGCGATCCATTTTTATATTATAGATAACATGTGACTTATAAATCATATGGTAACATTGCTAGAAGAGGAAAAACACTTTATTTCAGTTGTTTTATGTAGGCTTTCAATTTAAAAGAGTGAAGTGAATTATTGTGAATAAAATAATTTTTGAATTTGCAATAAAAATTTCAAATTTTGTTATGTGAATAAAATTACCTTAAGTGAAAGTTGAACTGTTAGGCGAGTTATAAAAGGTTCGAGAGTACTACCTGAGTTGGTTAGAAAGTGAGCATTTGAATAATTTTATAACAATTTATATTTTATATAACGTGCTTGAAAATATAAGATGGAAACAGCGAAAAAGTTTCATTTTAAAAGTAATTGTCAAACTTAACAATTATAATAAACATCTATAATTTCAGCTTTGACTTTCAAAGAGGAAAGACGTGTTTTGACGAGCTTGATTTTAAGTTTGATTTTAAGCTTATTGTAATTTCCAAACCTACCCAGTAAGTTAATTTAGAAAATTATAATTGAATAGGATATTGCAAACCCAAATTTGCATGGTTATTCTCCAGTTTTGGGTAAAAATTGAAAACGGGTCACGTCCGATTTTCCAATTTTGAGTTAGGTCCAGTGTAAAATCTTAAAATTTTAATTTACAATGGAGACACGACGACGAGGCAGACCAGTGGGTTCTTGAAACGCTACCCGGACAACCCGAACTGAAAGAAACCGACGCCGCGTTCATAACAATAATTACGCAATGCGATCAGTATTTGTAGCGAGAAGGGCTCCGGTTGAAGACGAAATTCCCGCGATTTCTGTCGGCGAAATGAGCGAATCGTGTCAATTTTGCAATGCTCTGCATTTTAGGGGTGAAAAAGGGCGAGATGGATTCAGCCAGTGCTGCCAGAAAGGCAAAGTTGTAATGAGCGAGCAGATGCAATTGAAAGAAGTACCAGCTTTGCTCAGAGAACTTTACACAGGAACAGATGAAGAATTTCCAAAACAATATACGCCAGTATAACAGTGCCTTTGCGTTTGCTTCCCAAAAAGTTAGCTTAAGAGAATTTGCATCAACTGGCCCTTATTCATTTTGTCTGCATGGAACATCATACAGCAGAATTGGTTCCATTATTCCGCAACCTGGAAACACGCCCAGATTCTGTCAACTTTACACACTTGATACTAATGAAGCTCTGCAACATAGATTCCAACACCCAGCTAAGCTAGGATGCAATCCAGTGACAATGCTTCGAATAGATGAAATGCTTCGTAAAAATAACTCATTTCCAAGCGCTTTTCACACAATGGGAGGAAGATTATGAAAAGAACGTCGCAAAGCTATAGCTGAAAATAGTGAATTACCAGATATTCGAATGGTTTTACGATCCTAGAAGATACAATTTGCCGACAGGAGACAGTGATACAACAATGGTCGGCCAAAATGGAGAACCGCCAGAACATATTGTAATTTGGCGGTTGCAGCCCTGTGCTATATTCGTACTCCTCCAGGTTTCGTAAAAAACAAACAGAAGCTTTCATCTGATTTTCCAAAAGCTCCCTTTTCTTTTTCGCGCGTTCCACTTTTTCTCTCTGCAGTTGCTCCAATTGCCTCTACTTTTCTTCTTTTTCAGAAGGCTGTTTTGAAATCGCCGCTGTTGGCGTTTCAGTTGGGCGTCGGAAATTTTTTTGGGCATATTTTTAAACACTTCTTCACTCGATGAAAGCTAGACACAAAATGATATGAACGGCTGTTTATAGGGGGGCATTTGCTAATAACGACCGCGGGCTTCCTTAATTGCGCCCGTGGCGACACGGGCTTTTCCACTAGTATGACCGTAAGCTTCGTCGCTGGAGAAAACAACTGAGTAGTCAGGCTAAGCAAAAAAGGCGCATAGGATGCATTTTTTCGAGCAACAATATTGCGTGTATTGAGTTCTTGCACTATGGCCAATTTTCAGAGGTGAAATTTAGTTCATCTTGCAGAGTTCTCTTCACAGAACCAGCAGATAACCAATGTGCAACTACCTGTTTAGCAGTACAATGTAGAAGGGTTGGTAAAATAGAATGCCTTACTCTATAAAGGTTTTCTAGTGTCCTTGCTGTTCATGGAAGTCCAGGTTTTTTCTTCACATTACCAGTGTCCTGAAATTGTTTAGAGGCAAAACAATCTATTGCCCGCTAAGAGCATGTCCACGTGGCGCGATATTACAATTAATACCGAATGCACGTTACGAGGTCATGACCGTTACAAAGGTATACCTCGACGGCGAACGAGCACTGAATATACGTTGGCGACTTTCTCTGCCACACAATATGTTTTATGATTGAGTTTTTTATTTTATCTCAGTTGGTTCTGTATTCTTTGTAATAATATCGAACACCTAAAAAAAGAACGACAATTCCGAAGAGAAATCGGTGAATACATATTATTTATGTATTTATAGACCTCCATAGATTGTTTTATGGAACGGTTGGATAAAGCCCTGACCTGGATCTCCCTCAGATCGCATCATAGACTCGTGATCACAGGCGACTTCAATATTTATTTTCACGAACCGAATAAAATAAAATCAAACGTCCAGGAATTGCTTATTAGTTTCGGTCTAACCGTAATTTTAGCGAACCATCTCGCATAACATCGACATCTGCCACATGCGTGGATAACGTATTCACGAATATTGGTAGCACCTCCTACGAGGCAGTTACAATAAACCACCACTTATCGGACCATCTGGGACAATCTCTGGTAATTCGTCAGTACAAAGTCCCCGATAATAATGAATATAAGAAGATTCGTAAAATAAATAAACGTAACACCCTTCTTTGTCGGAGGTGGTTGGAGAATGTAGACTGGAGTTTCGTGGAGGGGACAGCGCCGGGTTCGTATCGGCGATTTCATAAAGTATTGGTTGATACATTCTATCGGTGTTTTCCCAAGAGGAGAATTGAAATGGGGAACTTCGGATCAAAGAAATTATGGAGAAATTACCAATTATTAGATCTTAAGAAAAAGGTTGATTCTGTCCACACTATCTACGCGGTTAGGCGTGATGAGGAAACGAAGAGGCTATACACACGATTGAAAAAAGAACTGAACCAACTTATAGATTATACGGCGAAGAACAAGAACGCACAATACATAGAAGAATCGGTAGACAAAAATCGTGCAATTTGGAATGTAATAAATTCCAAGATGAAAAGTGAACCGAGTAATTCCCGGGGTTCTGATCTCTCTGAGGAGGAGTTCAATCGTTTTTTCACGACAATTGCGGAAAAGTTAATGGTGAGGGATGGCAGCATGGACAAGTGTGTGGACCTGATGAGGCGGAAACGGGTTGGGCACCCTCATTCGTTTTTTTTTGTCTCCGACTGCACCTGAGGAAGTCAAAGTAATAGTGGGTGGAATGAAAAATAAGGAATACAGAGATATATATGGATTCTCAGTAAGATTGCTAAAGAGATAATCGACTGTCTTGCTGATCCGATCTTAAAACTGGTGAACAATTATTTTGAGCAAGGGTATTTTCCGGACGAATTGAAGATAGCTAGAGTCATTCCAGTACACAAAAAGGGCGAGAAAAATTCCTATGGTAATTATAGACCGATTTCGATTCTTCCAGCGGTTTCGAAAGTTTTTGAATCGCTTGTCAAAGTAAGATTGGTCTCGTACCTGGAGAGGTTTTCAGTCATCAGTAGAGAACAACATGGCTTCAGAAAAGGGAGATCCACTATCACTGTGCTGATCGAGATGATGGAGTTCATAATAGAGGCATTAGACGATTCAGAGGTGGTGATCATTTCCTGCCTGGACTTGAGCAAGGCTTTTGATTGCGTCGATCATAAAAAGCTCTTACTCAAACTGGAATATGTTGGCATAAGAGGTAAAGCACTGGATTCACTAAAATCATATATAGTGAACCGACAGCAGGTGGTTGATTTCGAGGGTAGAACATCTACCAAAAGGGAGGTTACCTCGGGCGTTCCGCAGAGGTCAGTACTCGAGCCGATTTCATTTTTGATATATATTGATGATATGCTGTCAAATGTCACCGCAGATGAGGAGACACTTTTTGCAGATGATACTTCTCCCATGAATAGAGACAGGAATCCCAAATCACTCCAGGAAAAAACTGGAAAATCTCTAGCCAACGCTGAAGAATGGTTTAGAAGCAACAACATGAAGCTTAACTGTGAGAAGACCCAACAGTTATTAGTGACCACCAAATCAAATAACACAGAGAGTGCTTCTATATTAGGATTGAAGATCAGCGGAAATCTAACCTGGACGGCACATATAGATGGACTCTGCACGAAGTTGTCGACTGCATTATACGCGATGAGACAAATTAAGAACCACCTTTCTGAGAGAGAAACTATTTTAACTTACTATGCACAGTTCCATGGAAGAATGACTTATGGCATAATCCTCTGGGGCTCATCTCATTATGCACAGAGAGTTTTTCTCAAACAGAAGAGAGCATTGAGGCTGATATCTGGAGTCGATCATACTGTCAGCTGTAGACCGTTTTTTAAGAAGTATAGAATACTCACTCTACCGTGCTGTTATATGTTCGAGTGTCTCCTATACGTCCATAAAAATAAGGAGCACCTCACAACGAACTCCGATGTCCACAATTATCTAACCAGATCCAAGGATAAATTTGTGACTCCCAGACACAGGTTAACAAAGTCCCGGAACACATATATTCAAGGGTGTGAAAATTTACAACCAACTACCCCTGGCGTCCCTGGGCATCCGAGCTTTCCAAATTCAGATCAAGGCATTACTACTGGATAATGCTTTTTACTCCCTGGATGAATTTGTGGCCAGTTTGAACAAATAGTCGTGATGATTTTGTATATATATATGATATTGTGTTGTGTATAATATTCTTGTTTAATAATGATGTTGATATTCGTCTTATACGGGTAATATGTATTTTATTGTATTGTATTTACAAGTGTATTTTAAAGATAGAAGAGATTATTGTTGAAATTTATGACGCGCCCTGTAATTTTTTGAGGGAAATAAAATTGCATTGAATTGAATTGAACCATCTATGCTGTGGTGCGAATTAAGGTAATTTGCTGTGCCGGCACAAAGGCATTAGTACAAATCATTTCCTTTTAATATCAAACATCCTATGACTCTTCTTGTAACACCTCTAACATTTTGTATACACCTACAAATCAAAATTTTTATTTGTAATAATTAGTTTTGTACACCAGTAGTATATCATTCTTCAATTAAGTTAACACAGGGTATTGTTCAGCTCTTACAGTCCGCTTAGTCCTAGTTCTCAACTACATTCACCTGAAGAAAGCAACTCAAGAAGTGAAAGTCCCGACATTCCTAGGATAGATTTAATGAATGAGGTTCAAGACTTATTGAAGCTGCGACTTGAAAGCCCACCTGTGGATCGAACGGTAATTAATGTTTTATTAAATTTACTGTGGTGAAGTCAGGTTTCACTTATACTTCCCATCTTGATTTATTTATTGTCTTTCGTAATTTAAATAATGATAGAAAATATCGAGAAGTCACTAAAATTTATTGAAATTTTGTAAATGTTAAAACTTTTCTAGCAGAAACTCTTTCAATTCAATGAAAACTTTCTCGAAACGGCTTAAATAATATTTTCGATGTTGAAAGAGCAATTAAATACAATCTTCATATTTTCCTGTTAATTACAATGGTAATCGGAATCAAAACCCTTGAAAAATTTTTTTTGGGGAATATAAATTAATCGAAGGTACTACAATCCATTTTTTTGGAGCAATACAACTATTTTTCATGTTTCTGAACTTGTTGACTATACCATTGATGAGAATCCTGATTATTTAGCAAAAGTTTCAGACAGCTATTTTGATGTTTTAAGTGAAACCTGGTATTAATCACATGGTTTCATGTTTTATCCTATATTTTAGATTTGTAACATTCCCAAAGTCAGTATAAATTTTTATTACATTACTAACAACCAGATTGCCATTTATATATAAGATGATTAGAGCTTTTACTAATAATTAGAATAACCGGTTGTGTGTTTGTTATTGTGTTTTTAAGCCGTAGTGGGCACGCACAGCAATGTTCATGAAATAGTTTGTACATATATGTATGTATAAATCGAAATTAAAAATGCCTGCAAAAATATTTGTTGACTAATTGAAGGCTGACATGAAGCCCTATGGCAATACCAAATTTGCTTTGGTCTAGTAATTTTTCATTTTATTGAATGAGGAATCATTCTCAAAAATTTTTATTTTTTAGTTGAAACAGCTTATATTATATATAAATAATAAATTCGTAGTTGAGTATGTTATGGTCTAAATAGGTATAATTTGTATGCAGGCTCGATTTCGATGCATTACTTTATATAATGTGCAAGTGATGATTAGGTGGAATTAGATTTTGGAAGATACAATAGGAATAAAATCCAGTGAAAGAGCTTACAATAAATTTTATAGTCTTTTAATTATTATATAGTTCAGTTAACAAAAGGTAATATATTGAATTAATTGATTGATGCAGTCGACTAATGAATTAATTATCCTGGAGTACACCGTGAACTACTTTGTGAAACCAAATTACTATCCGTAAGTTGTTTCAGTCAACCTATAGATATAGTAGCTTACCAAAGTAGATTTATCGAGCAAGAATTCCTTTTCTTTAAGTAACGGAATCATTTTTTTAAGAAACGCAAAAAAATTGTCACATGAATACAATCCATTAACCTGGTATAGATAAAACAGATTCAGAGCAAACTGTCCAAGAACAGCTACTTCAGCTGCTTCATTTCTTTCCATGTTACGTTTTTTATTAGCCACGGACCCGGTTACTTGAAACTTTGACACTAATTCAAAAACATTCACACATTGATTGTTTGCAAAAAAAAGTGAAATTATTTCCACCCGCTCTGCAATTGAATAAACTATGTCGAACAATGAATTAGAACACATACAAGTCTCGATTCAAAACTAAGAATAATTCACATGTCAAAGAACCAGTAAGCCAACTAAATGATCTGTTCGTAATAAATAAAAAATTATCGATTTTCATTCTTTTGAAAAAGATATGAATTCAATAATCAACAAAATAAAAACATATTGAAGCCAACTGAGAAAACGCTTCAGAGTTAAGTCGGAAATCATTTCACGAATTGGGACTGAAATATTTCTGTGGCATCATTAATGATTTGATTTTCTTACCTGGTAATCTGATTAGAGATATGTACGTATTTGGACTTTCTGGAGATTTCTATCGATAAAGTGTTACTGCATGTTATTTGAAATACTGCAAATTATATCGAAGATAATTTAGATTGAGTTTCAGCAAGATTGAGCTTCTTCGCAATACGCTTTGTTTGTTCGACATCTCGATTAAAGATTTCTATGTCAGTGGATTGGAGGAAGGAAGCCACAGTCATGGTTGTTTTGAAGCTCAAAATGTCGATTTTTCACAAAAAAACACTGCAAGTGCCATGAAAACACCACTTCATTTTCAAATACTTAGTTAAGAATATTTCGAGAACTAATGCATAAAATGAAAAAACAATTACTGTGCTGAAATCAGTATAAAAATACCTTTCAAATGAGGTATCACTCACTCCATCTTCCCTATTCAAAATTTGGGAGTGAGGGTTGTAGTAGCAAGGGTTGAAGCGCTATGCGTCCGTAACCTACATCTTAAGTTGTCCCCCTCGAAACAGAAATCGACCTGTCGAAATGGATACTCGGGATTGATTGCAAAGCGAGGGTGATTTAATCAATTCAATTTAAAGAATAATTCCATTTTGAAAAAACCACAAGAGACGTTGATACCTATTTTACTTTTTGTCAGCTCTTTCACTGAGGTTAATACTTCTATGTTGAAAATCTGAAACTTGTTTGAAACTAAATAATTTCATTATGTTATTTTTTAACCTTTAAGTTTTAGGTTTCCATAAAATCATTGGTTTTCACCTAATTTTTATGGTAATTTGAAGATAGTTACTTTAATTCCCAAAAAGCAGGATTCAGTTCTCAATATTAGTTAGATTAGGTGTTTTTTTTATCAGAATTATTCAATTTGCTATACGATGGATGGTCTCTTTCTGCTACACTTCCTAAAAGGCGATAATTATTTTCACAATGAATTTCATCTAGAAGCTCACAATAGTTTGTCCTAGGAGGAAGGGGAAGGGTCCCTTGCCGCGAGCCAATGCCATCTTATCGCCAATCTGAATGAAGCAGCCTCTTTACCCTCGTCGCGTCGGCCTGAACTGAAATCCACCGGTAGAGTCGGTGCAAATGATCGAAGCAGGAGCAGCGAAAAAGTCATTGAACACAGAAACTAGCCAAAACTTTCAGCAAGCGTGAAGTATCATCTGCTAAAACCTAGGATCTCTAGTTAATCCGCTCGATTAATCCAATCGACCCATCAGATTTTGGACCGAAACGTTCTTATACGAGAGGCTTTGAGCCTCAACTTTTGAAATTTCAAATGCAAATCCATCATTTCTATTGCAGATTTGGATACTGGCATTAATTTTACCTCCGCATCTGCAATATAAACGAATATTCATGAGACCTAAATTTCAGAATATGAATTTTCACATCCTGGACTTAAGTAATAAAAATAGCAAAAAAATAAAAAGGTTTGCATTAGAAATTTCGAAGTTTGGTCTCATTTATCGGATGAGACTTTTTGTACTCGAAATCTAATACTCCAACTTGAATATTAAAAGGAAACGATTATTTTTGTCTAATTTTCACTTTATGTATACTATTACACGACCGGTTTCGGTTGTTAAACCATCTTCTGGTGTTAGGTACAGACTGAAATATTTCGTGGGTTTAAATCTACGGGATATTCAAAAGTGGTGAATGGTTTATTTCTATTTGGGTGTTAAGTGGGGACACATTGGGAATATTGAACAGATTTGTTATTTCCATCGCTTCCAGCAAATTTAATTTCAGGCCTTTCTCGCATTTGTGAATGATTTTAAAATTTACGATATCCATATGATGTTCTTCAGTCTCGATATGATCATAAACTGCGGACTGTTTACCTGATTTCAGATGTTCTTTTAATCTGGTCTCAAAATTTCTGCCGGTTTGACCTACATATGCAGCGTTGCAATTTTTACAACAGATTTTATAAACACCTGAAGTTTTCTCGGTTTAAGTTTGGGTTTGGATTTTGAGTTATATAATATTTTACCTAGGTTTGGACGTCCTGAAAATGCTGTTTTGAAATCAAGTTTAGAAAAATAATTTTGGATTTGGATTGATAATTCTCCGAAATAAGTGATAAGCATGAATTTATCAGTAGGTTTTTCTGTGGTAGTGTAAAGCATATTAATGGTTTTCAGTTTTCTTTTGTTTTCAATTAGTTTGTTTACTAGGAATCTCGGAAAATTATTATTAGTTGCAATTTCTTTGATTTTATCAATTTCCGATTGTAAGTTAGCGTTCGATAAAGGTGAATGGTGAATGCTCTGTTGATCATAGATTTCAGAGCTGCCAGTTTATGATTATCAGGACTGAAGGAATCATATGGTATTATGGCTTCTGAGTTTGTGCCTTCTCGGTAGATGTTTAAGTCGAATGTGTTTCTATCTCTACTTATGGTCGAATCTAGAAAGTTAATCGCTTTGTTGCATTCAATTTCCAATGTAAATTTTATTTTAGGGTGAATTGAATTGAGGAAGTCAAGAAACATTTTTATTTGTCTATTTGTTCCGTTGAATCCTACTATAATATCATCAACATACCGGAACCACAAAATGACGTGTTTTTTTGATAGGTCATTTGTTTTTATGAATTCATTTTCAAGGTGATTCATGAATAGATCTGACAATAATGGGCTCAAAGGTGATCCCATCGGTAAACCTGAATTTTGAAAATATAATTTGGATTCGAATTTAAAGTAATTTTGGGATAGGCAAATTGAAAATAACTCCTGAATTTCTGAAATTAAAAGGGGGTTAACTTTATTTTTACAAGTGACTCGCCAACTAGGGGTAAACATTCTTTTGCTGGAATGCTAGGGTACATATTTTCTACATCAAAAGATATTAGTTTCATATTTTCTGTGCTGTTTATTTTAGATAATCTGTCAATTAAATCTTTGGAACTTTTTAAACTATATTCTGGTGAAAATTTTGATAGATTTTTGAGTTTATTAGATAAAAATTTTGTTAGTTTACCTGTAGGTGTATTAATATAGGAAACTACTGGTCTAATGGGATTGTCTTTTTTGTGGAGTTTTATTAAACCATACATTTCTGGAGGTCGTGGATTCATTGGAAGATGCTTCTTTATTTCCCACGGTGTAGAAAAAAGTAGATTGCAATCTTCTAGAGTTTCTTTTATTTGTTTGGAATATTTGTTGGTAGGATCCTTTGGAATTTGAGTTGAATCTAATGTACTTATAGTTCTCTTCATTTTGTTGTGGTAGTCTTATTTGTGGATTCAATTCACCCCTAAATAAAATTAACATTTGAAATTGAATGCAACAAAGCGATTAACTTTCTAGATTCGACCATAAGTAGAGATAGAAACACATTCGACTTAAACATCTACCGAGAAGGCACAAACTCAGAAGCCATAATACCATATGATTCCTTCAGTCCTGATAATCATAAACTGGCAGCTCTGAAATCTATGATCAACAGAGCATTCACCATACCTTTATCGAACGCTAACTTACAATCGGAAATTGATAAAATCAAAGAAATTGCAACTAATAATAATTTTCCGAGATTCCTAGTAAACAAACTAATTGAAAACAAAAGAAAACTGAAAACCATTAATATGCTTTACACTACCACAGAAAAACCTACTGATAAATTCATGCTTATCACTTATTTCGGAGAATTATCAATCCAAATCCAAAATTATTTTTCTAAACTTGATTTCAAAACAGCATTTTCAGGACGTCCAAACCTAGGTAAAATATTATATAACTCAAAATCCAAACTTAAACCCGAGAAAACTTCAGGTGTTTATAAAATCTGTTGTAAAAATTGCAACGCTGCATATGTAGGTCAAACCGGCAGAAATTTTGAGACCAGATTAAAAGAACATCTGAAATCAGGTAAACAGTCCGCAGTTTATGATCATATAGTGACTAAAGAGCATCATATAGATATCGTAAATTTTAAAATCCTTCACAAATGCGAAAAAGGCCTGAAATTAAATTTGCTGGAAGCGATGGAAATAACAAATCTGTTCAATATTCCCAATGTATCCACACTTAACACCCAAATAGAAATAAACCATTCACACTTTTGAACATCCCATAGATTTAAACCCACGAAATATTTCAGTCTGTACCTAACACCAGAAGATGGTTTAACAACCGAAACCGGTCGTGTAATAGTATTAATAAAGTGAAAATTAGACAAAAATAATCGTTTTCATATTCAAGATGGATTTTCAGAAAACAAATGAGTCATCAATTCATTCTATTAGCTTCAGACATTGTTTGATCAGATAGAAGAGTACTGGCTAAGGCTGAATAATAAGCTAGCTTAAATAAGCAGTGCTTCTGATATAGATGAAATGGACAGTATCAGAACTGATGGTCACCTTCTACGAAAAAAACGCGTATAAGAACAGCGAGCAAAAACTCACATCTACCACTTACGAAATTATCGCTAATTTAAGAAAGGTCAACTATAGCCAAAGACTCCCTTGATTATGTTGAACTGAACAAGAAGATTAAGAAAGTGTGGAATAGTTGGTCGAACACTGATGAGCAAGATGTTGACAATAACTTCAATTTAATTTAAATATCCTGGACATGTTTGAAAACGCCCGTAGAGCTCTACAGCTATGAAGTCCCTCTGCTTCTCACCGCCAGTTACAGAAGTGGAAAATTATAAAATGCAGGCTCGATAGAAAGTCTTGAAATAACACGAAGTGAAATCAGAGCTGAAATAAAACAACTGAAAATCAGAAAGACTCCTGAAGAGTATAGAGTCACTGCCGAAATGTCTAAAAAAGGGAGAAGTGGAGCTGGAACATTTAAGTGTCCTCTTCAATTAGGGCATGGCGGCAGGGTGAATTCCTAAAATGTAGGAGAAAGTCAAAGTGATTGCACTATACAAGGAAGGAGACGTGATCTGTTCAGACATCTACTTGCCGATGACCTGTTGAGATTCAAACAAAAAGCTTGACTTTTAGCAGCCGAATAAACAAGCCGGATGGCTCCGAAGAATGGTAGAATTGTGCAATGAATCGAGTGTCCCAAGGTAGGTGACCCATTAAGATATTATGGGAACTATTCCTACAGACAGTTTAAGAATTTTTAGATAGATATAAGGTTATGTGAGGTACATTTTCAAAATACTTTCAAATTTCCGATGGAGCCAGATGTAAGATATCGGGTTTTTATGTATTTTTTATTCAATTTTCTCCTTGAAAATTTAGATTAATTTAATTTAACAATAATGGTTTTTGAGTTATAAATTATATTCAGAAATTTTTCATCAAATTTGAGAGTTACGAAAATGACGGTATTTCGCTCAATATTTGAAATTCCTTTTTGATATTTGACATGATCATACATAATAGTTTGTTCGTCGCCACAGTTCTCGAATCTCAGTTGTCAGTTATACAGAGTGGTATAAAAGAAAATACTATTTACCAACCCACAAAATATGAAAACATCTGTTTTTGGACGCTCTTGATCACCTGAACAGAGTACTTATAGATTTTCCTAAATGTCTGTACTTTTCGAATACTTGGGTAAAAGTGGTACCAATCGTTTCTTAAGGACTCGCCGAAGAAGAATCCGTGGTCAAAATTGTTAGAATTAAAGCGAAATTCTTAGTTTTTATATTTTATTATTTAGAACATCTACATCAGTTTTAACATAATGGCATCATCTCTTATTACGCTACACACTACTGAAATTGAACTCAAGCTAACCTCTATTTTTAAAACATAGAAAAGGTTGTCGATGCATGACTTGGTGGTTTACGGCATAAAGCCCTGTTCACAATTAAGGGCCATGAACACTATAATATTAACAAAAATCACGGTTACGCCCGAACGGAATGAGCTAGAGGTCTGAAATTTAACTCCTAGTCGGATCAAGTTGTATGGATGTTAATCATATCTCACATATTCTCGAATTTCATTGTCGTAGCTTCTTAACACCAAAAGATGATTTTTTTTTCATTTACATAAACATAATGAGAAATGACAAAGAACCCGTCAAAAGGGGTTGCTCGGTTGAGGGAAAATTAATCGAAATGGTTCCTTACGGGAAAATAATGTACGTTGTCAAAATTTAGAAAAGTACTAACGTAGGTTTTTAGGAGAATGCTTCGAACAAAACTTAAGGAAAACTATGAATATTTATTTTCAATTTGAGTTATAGGTTTGCTCATCGGAAGATTTGTATTGGTTTTACATTGTTCTAGAGTATGGGAAAAAATTTTTTTCACCTGAACATGTGCTTTTAGATTTGTTATAGTTTGAATATTTAATCGCAAGTAGCCAACAAGAGCGCCAAAGCCCTCTGCCCTTTATCAGTGCTTTCAAAAATTTTTTATTAAACAACCAGAATGTTCATTTTCACAATGAGAAAACAATGCACTCTCCAATTTTTGAATCCATTTCCCTATTTTTATCCACGTTTATTGAATTTCAGATTGATTCAATATGCCTTAGTTTAATTGTATTGATATTTTCTCTGTGCTGTCTATGTTGTCTAAGAACCGAAATATCTATGACTCGGTTCGATCCAAAGAAAACAATAATTCCAGTTTACACAATAAGTATTCTAAGTGTTCTGCAGGAGTTTTTGTATAATTAACACAGGCCTACAAAAAAAATTTTTTTTCTGGTGCCTAGAATTTTTGAGCTGATTTTAACTATATTTTTATTGCTGAATCTAAATATGATAGCAGTTTTTCTGTATTAGCTCTAGATTTTTAGATAAATTCACTTATCTATCAATGCTTTTTCCTATATAATATTCTCAAGTAAGAGTGTTGTAAAATTTGTACAAGAGATAGATTCTTGTATATTTTCCTTATTGTCAGTCTTCATTTATAACAAATTGAATTTAAAATAATAATATTTATTATAATCATTATTTTAATTCATTTATTACTAATAGAAGACTAACAATATGAGATATACAGGGTGAGTCTTTGACCACTGCGTTAATTTTAACCGTAGATTCTTAACGTCAAAAGAAACATTTTCTTCCTATAACATTTTTCCAAATTTGGCCCCCTTCAAAAGATATAGGGTGTGGAAATTTCATAAAAAAATTGCATTTTCACCTGTAATATTCAAACGACAATATCAATTGAAATGATCTCTCTTGTAGAAGGTTTTTGATAACAGTCATGCATATTTTGGCATCATCAGATTTATTCCATTTCTTGTTGGTTTCTCACTACTACTCTACAGATTGGTTAAATTGCATGAAAAACAAATATCACTTGAACTAAAGGTCTGTATCTTGTACTTCCTGGAATCATTAGTCTTTTTCGCAGATAAAATCATTAATCTTTTCTCCTAAATAGCACCGTTCTTGAGATATTTGAAGTTGAAAGGAAATAAATCGATATAATTTTGTCCAAATTTTCTGATTTTCCCAAATCCAACTCTGTGCTGAAATGATTCAATTATCAGATTTGTTCATGTTGCCATATTTAATGTCTTTATTAAATATTTCTACAAGGTTGAGGAAATTTCTCCAGTCTATGGTTTCACCACTAAACACTATAGATGAAATTAACCACTGAACAATTTTTGTCTTACATTCACCACAAAATCTAAATTGCCATTTGCTGTATTCATTATTAATGATGTCTAGCACCTTGTTTAATATTTAATCCAGAGTAATATTCTATAATAAATAGAGGAAAAGATTTCCATCACTCGCATAGGTAGTTCGGTATATCTTCATGATGACCGTTGAAATAGATAATATATTTTCTGTCAGAACCTGTTAAATTGAAGACTTGTCTTTATGAAGAGCTGGTTCTTTATAGCTTCAGATTTTCACGGTTCATCAAATTATATCTATTTTAACATAGGAATGCTTCAAATTAAGCTCATGTGAGTTTTAAAAACTTCGAACCCAGTCTCCTAGATTCGTTTTGTGGATTTAAAGATCTTTTTTTCACATCTTTATTTCATACATCGATTCAACCTGGTTCACAAACTTAGGAGATAATAGAATTTGACTTAGTTTTAGTATTTCTGAATGTTTGTTATGATGCATGATTAATTAAAATTCTATCAATATTGAAACTGGAAGCTATAGGCTCATAAACAAGAAAGATTGAAATTGAATGCATTTTCTGACCATAATCATTTCATACTGAATTGAATTATTTGAAACTATCGAAATTATCCCTAGAATATTTTCCACTTTTTTCTTGAAGATACAAATAACTGTTGGCAGTGTTGACAGTTTCAAACAGAATCAAAACAACAGGAAACCACAGAACACTATTTTATTGGAAACTACCCACCACAGAGACGTTATAACATTTTAATGTGATAATAATGCACTCTCGTTATTCTGAGAAAAATTATACCTAAAGATCAATAATGGTTACAGATATTATCTTTCATTTAAAAAAACTTTACAATTATTATTTTTTTTTCTCCTGGGGTTCGGTAATAAATTGATATTCTATGGTAAGTTATTAAAATTTGACATAATCTATGAATAACCATTATTCAATATTTATGTTTTTGTTTAAATGATTAAAACAGATACTCTGATTATTAAATCCAAAAATTTACGCATGTTCAGTATTTAATTATATTCTAAACAGAATACATTCATATTAATGATCTAACAAACATTTTTTCAAGCAAGAATAATTGCACATCTAAATCTGGGAATACTTGTAATCTATCCAAGTAAATTGTTATTGGGATTCAGTACAGAAAACAATCATCAAGCAAAGTAACATCACTTTAAAACAATTATTCGTAGTGACATCATTCATTGTTGTTGAAGATTTCGAAAAAGATTTTCATATTTTTGACAGTATGATATCAAGAGACTTCATAGACCTGTTCACTGGTCTCTGTCAAGGAGAAGAAACTTCAGTAATATCAGTGTTTGGAAAATCATAGATTTTGTATCATCCTTCTGGATATGGACCTCATCAGATGAAACATGAGTGAGTGAATCATTTCTTAGAAGAAAAATAATGTTTTTAAACAATTCAGATTCATTAGTGGAAGCTGTGGAAGGTATTTTTCATTCAAACTAAACTGGACTACAGATGGGTATTTGCCCAATGTGAAAACTGAAAATGCTTATAACTTTTTAACGCAGCTGAATATGGAAAAACCGTAATGGAAAAAGTGTTTCTTTTGATCTCAAGAACCTACGGTTAAAATTAACGCAGTGGTCAAAGACTCACCCTGTATAACTGATTGGTTGACAAACTGTTAACAAGTGGGATTTAATCCTATTTAGTGTCATCCAGTTAGTTCCATAGAAATCCGATATATGGAGCTGTCCAGTCGGAAGTGAACTTCAACTGCAGTTGACAGTTGAGGTTAGTTTGTGAATTTCCGCGGTGCAGGTAGATAGAACTTAGCGTCATATGAAATTTCTCTTTAGTAACGAGTTGTTGAAAAGTAAATCTAAAAAGTAGACTGTTAATGAGAATTGTTGTATTTGTGTTGTTGAATAGAAATGAGTTCAAGTAGAAGAAGCTGTGTACATCATCCTGATATATTTTGCTACATATGCGGGGAATACACGTTCTTGGAAAACAGAAAAACTATTAGTGACACTGTAAAGAGGGCTTATCTTGGATATTTTGGTATTAAGCTTGGTGATCAGGATAAAACATGGGCACCACATATTGTCTGTAAAACAAGGGAGAAAGATCTGCTACCCTTTTTCTATGAAGAACAAAATCTTGTATTTTGCCATGCAATTAGAGGACTCCTGATAAAAATGGGTCTTCCTGAATATTTTCCGGATGATTGGCGCCTATTTATTGACAGCTCAAAGCGAAGTTTGAAATGTGTTCTTCTACATAATGGGAACAAATATGGCTCAATACCAATTGCTCACTCAACGAAAATGAAAGAGCAATATGACAACATAGCTTTTGCTTTTGAAAAAAATAAAATATCATGAACACCAACGGGTGATTTGTGTAGACTTAATAATGGTAAACTTTCTCCTTGGACAGCAAAGTGGCCACACCAATTATCCTTGTTTCTTGTGCCTCTGGGATAGCAGAGACAAAACGCAACACAGGGTTAGAAAAGAGTGACCTAGACGAGAAAACATGGATGTTGGGGGAAAGAATATCATCAATGATCCTTTAGTTCCGCGAGAGAAAATCATGTTTCCACCCCTGCAATTCAAACTGGGTCCAATGAAGCAGTTTGTAAAGACTCTTGATAAGAATGGATCATGCTTTGCATATATAGGGAAAAAATGCCTCAGCTGAGTAAGGAAAAAATTAAAGCAGGAATATTTGATGGCCCACAAATAAGACAGCTGATTAAAGACCCTGACTTCATAAATTCAATGATTTAGATTGAACAAATTGCCTGGAATTCATTTTGTGGGTAAACACAAAGCTGAAAACTATGTTGAATTAGTCAATGAGATGCTGAATAATTTCAGATCACTTGGGTGTAACAAGAGCATTAAGGTACACTATTTACACAGCCACTTAGATAGTTTTCCTGATTATTTAGGCGACATTAGCGAGGAGCAAGGTGAAAGATTTCACCAAGATATAAAATGTATGGAGGATCGCTATCAAGGAAGATGGGATAGTCACGTGATGGCAGATTACTGCTGGTCTTTAAAACGGGATTGTTCTAAAATACATTCAAGAAAAAGAAGTTTCCGAAATGTTTAGTAATTGGTTTAAATGATGACTTTTTCTGTTTTCTATAGTATATAATGAATAATATCTGTATTATCTGTGTAATATAATAAAAATTCCTTTATTAATTTGTTTCTTTAAACCATGGTTTTTCTTTTGAAATAGTGTAATGTATAATTTACAAAAATGTTGATATCTTAAAAATTCGAGCTGGCAGGCAAAAACTAATAGCATATTTGAATTCAGGGCATCAAATTCATATGAAATCAGGGTAATCTGAAAAGAGTTTTCACAATTTTGTGAGGAGGCAAATTGTATTTTTTTTATTTTAAATTGTCAGCGAAATATCGTCATTTTTGTTAACTCTCAGATCAAATTGAAAATTTTTAAAAATAACTTATAACTCAAAAACCATTAATGATTGTCCGGTTCAAAATAACAATACTGTTGCCATACATTTGGGAACACTGGAAATTTGCAAATATTTCGGAATTATACCTGACATAACATGCAATATTTGAAATTTGTTGCATGAAAGATTTCCATTATAATTCAATGGGCCTTGGGATACCTGATATACAATATACCACTGTGCCTTGCCTTCGTAGACCGCATGAGAAAAGAATTCACAGTATTGAGATGTGTTCTATTTACGAAGAAGTGAACCAGGGACGTACTGACTAAATTTACCAATTTGATCCGGCCAATGTACAGAAATGCGGGTCTTCAGGTGACTCTAAATGATGATTGGAAGGAACAGAAGGTGGCCTTTCTATGCAGAAGAACAGCAGGGTGATCTAATATTCCCAAAGCTGATTACATTGGCACTGGAATGAATAAAGAGGTTGGGCTGGGTGGTTGAAGGAGTCACCATAGACGGATATAATATAAGCCATTCGAGATTTGCTGATTTTCATCACCTACAGTAAATAGAATTAATGATGTATCAGTTGAAAGATGTATCGAAGAAGGTTGGTTCGAATATGATTCATAAAAAACCAAATTTTTGGTGACCAGAGATGCCCCAATGGCAGTTATTAACAAAAATGTTGTGAATGTGAAGGGTTACGTATTTCTCGAACATACTGTGAATTGAAAACCAGACGGCAGACCTAAACAGACATGCAGCCTTAGCCCAGTCCTACATTGGAAGCGGATTTAGTCTGGCCAGCCAACCCGACCCGATTTGATTCTCTTTAGAGCAGTCCAGACCAGATCGAACACTGCCTCCAATATAGGAGGCAATACGTTTTCTTTGTTTTTGTTTCCTCCAGACCCAGCCAGACCCGTCCAGACTGTCTGATCTGGAGAAATTCCGCTTCCAATGTAGGACTGGCCTTACACAGGCAGTCGTCGGCTGCCTGAGCATACAATGCATTTGTCCAGTTATGACGTACGGTATCGATACGGGCAAACTAATATCAAATAAGCTTCGTTTAACAAAGAGTAATTGAGAATTAGTCTGCAATATAGCAAGGAATGTGGTAGGCAGAGGTCATGTGGAAAGGAATGCGGAGGAGAGATCAACTTAAAGTTTGGTGGCGAAATATAGAGCGGCCGGCCCCATATGAGATGAAGAGACCACATCTGGCAAGACTGCGGGGTGGTGCTTATGGTTGTTTGTAATATATGCATTGAGGCTCATTGATGGGTTCTATTTCCAGGAGTGGATTGGGTAGCTGAAGATTATATATATATTCTTTTGAACTTTTGGCTGACAATATTTAGTTAGCAAACAATAAAGCATATAGATTCAGGGGTTAGTGACGGGGTGTCATACAATTCGGCGTATGACATAAAAGCCTAGGGAAAAAACCCCAGTAAAAAAAAACCCTGGCTCCCCGTCTAAGTGTGAAAATACAAAAATAAGCTGAAATATATTTCAGGGACTTCTTTCTTCAAGAGTGATCTTCTATTGATGGAGACAGAGACTTCTTCAAGGTGCTCACATTGAATCTGGAAATAAAAAGACAAAAGCAGAAAAAAGAACTGAATAACAAAAATACGTATCATATTCGTTTGAAATTTATAACCCATTCCAAGAAAGAGTTGGAAACATCATGAACAGCCCTAAAACCATCTTGAAATTTACATATGGGACAACTATTGATGAGATGAGGTATTGTTTCTTCTGCATCTCCACATTCACTACTTGCGCTAGGAACTGAGTTCCATCTAAATAGCATGCCATTGGTACGACCATGACCTGTCCTCAAACGATTAAGAACTGTCCAAATTTTTCTTGGAAGATCAAAACCAGGAACTTTTTCAGAAGGATCAGAAATGAGATACTTATTGAACATTTCGTAAGAGTTCCACTCAGTCTTCCATAAATCTTTATCACTTATGTTCATATTGAAGAACGTACTATGCCATAATGGTTTACGTGACTTTAATCTGGGAATTCTATTTTGTGGAAAATATGAAATAATTGGGAATAAATTGGGAAAAGAATGATATTTATTCCAAGAATTCAGAGCTGAAGATTGAAGGGGTAGGAAGAAGTAATAAATTATAAAGCGTTTAGCTCAAATCTGATTAGTTCTCCATAACCATAAACGTGGTAAATTTCACTTTATATTTACCGTCATTGAATAAGCTAGAAAGAGAACATTCTTCGTATCATCTAATATTTCATATTTTCACAGTGTTATACTTATATTTGACTTTTCAGCTTAAACCTGTCCGTAGTCTCGAGAATTTCAGGCACGAAATTCCCAACATTTCCTCACCAGGAAGCCCAGATCACTGGAGTGGTGCACCATTTCCATCATCACGCTTAGCACCACCTCTTTTTCTTCCTCGTTTAGCCTCCCAGGATTCGCAAAATCTACTACTACAATCACCCGATGATGTATTTTCCTCACCTTCCGCCCTGCCTTCCCGTGTAACTCTTCCGCTTACCACCCAAGATCTCTTTGGCTCATCAGCTTTTGTGGTCGGTGGAGGAAAGAATGAGCGTGGCGATCCATTATTTTATGTTGCTCATCAAGATTCTGTTGATATTGTTAAATTGTCACCACCAGTTGTTAGCGTACCCAGAAGAAAGGTAAATATATAAAGAAAACCTATCAGATGAGTTGGGAAATTCATGCTGAGCTGGAAATTTTTTTTATTCACAAGAGCGGTTTGATGTAGCGATCACGTGCAGCTTGGCTCTGTTAATTTTTTTTTATCCTCTTTCAGTATAAGATAAAATCTCTTTTTTGAAAATTGCTCAAAATATGTATATGTTTATTTTATTGTTACCCTGTAATCCATAGTGAGAGATTTCGCTTCACACTCTTCTTGTGGGTATTGTATTCATCGTCAACACATCAATTCAGTTGAATTCAGATGCTCTTGCGCATATCGAGCGGTATTTTGGCAGTTCATCTGGAATTCAAGTAGTGCACGACCACTTGGGTCTAAATTATATCAATGCTTTTCATAGGGACATTACAGAACACAGTCTGTGTTCGATGCGTTGGCACGGTATATTGCCTCATTTCGAGCTCAAATCATTTGTGGATTGATCAAATCATCATCTATGAACTGATCCACTACTTGAACGTAACGATGTGGTGTACCATCTTCTTGAAAAATGATCGTTCGATGCTCTTCTGCGTTCTTCAATTCTTACACGATGGCTGAATAAATAGATCTAAAAAAAATAGCCAATGAGATCACTGGGTTAAGAAAAGGGACGATTATTTGGTTTCCATATGTTACCTTTTGACGCCTCTTTTCGGTATTCCTTTAAAATTGATCGGGCGCCAGACTATTTACCTACGAAGGCGTCACCCTTATTCAAGTCTTTCGTCTAATAAACCGCTAATAATGAGTTCGAACGCAGGAAGTCTCTAGTGGAGAAAGATGTGGGTATTCATTGGAGATGGAGGTATCAATAAAATTCTAAAATCAACATAAATACAATCTATTCAACAAAATCACAGAAATCTCGGTCTCAACAGAACAAATTGGTGTTCTTCCATGTTCCTCAGCTAAAATCTTCAACAATACGCTAAACCAAAGAGCAAAGGGTTATATTTTAATTTACCATCAATTCTCACGCCATCAATTCTATATGCTCATTCACGGCGCAAACCCCACACCAATCAACGGTACGCAATTATCAAACAAAGTCCCAACTTTTTCTTATGCAAACTTCAAAAATCTTCGAGGTAAGAGTGCAATCATGAACGACCGCTAATGACAATATTAAAAGCAATCACTAGAAAGAGCATGCACAAATTAGGCGAGCGAGCAATAGTCAGTACGAAAAATAGAGCGACCAAGGACAAGCAAAGTGGCGGACAACCCAAGCAAAATCGTGGGTGCTTTGGAGGCCCAGATGGACACGTCTGGACAAGCAAACGGGTACTTAGGAGCCCCATCGGTACACCCCTCATCCGTGAATGCGGCAGAAACCCAGTCGAACCGAACACTTCCGGCAATCCCGGACAAAGAGACTGTACAATAGGAGACCTAGCTCTGCACAGGTCGTTGACCGATCGGGTAGCTCTTGGGACCGAATCCTCACAGAGAAACCTCCGGGCGGGTTCAAGGACAGATTGTAGCAAATAGCATACATAGACACATTGCAGCCAACGTTCGTACTTTAGTAATTATGTCAACCTGGTTGTACCTGGCTTTCTTCCTACCTCGGACCCTGGAGAACACGGTACTACTCTTAGTACACACACGAATTAGTTTACGACACTCGTGATAATCATAGTCTGTACATACGTCTACTTTCGACTGCCCCCACTATTCACTCTCTGCGTCCTGGTCACAACGCATCTAGTGGGAGGTATAGTATGGACCTACCTACGGAGACCTCGTCTTCTAGAGTCTCCCATGGCCGGTCATTGCGTATCTCGGCGTCCGCTGGTGGAACAAATCGCTGCTTTCGGACACCAGAATCAGGAATAGATGCATCCAGTAAAATGCTCCACTACACCAATGTCATTTTTGGGGACGCTAAGTGTTTTAACATTTATTAAGGTCGGTCCTCGCTGGCCGAGCACTGTGCCGCTAAACAATAGGGTCGGTCATGAATTCAAATACGAATGATGTCTATAACGAGAATTTTTGATGATGGAATCTTTTAGAATTATTATTGGGGCAATAACAATCATCTCACGTTGTTCTGCTTCCCAACTTTACAACAAACATCTTCTGTCGCTTTAAAGGTAAAAATTAACTTTTGAAAAGGCTGATCAGTTCAGGAAATTCTTCAATTTTCACTAATAAGTATCAAATAGACAGTCTACGACAACTGCCTCTGATTTTTCGTCTTGAAGGCTTCTGTTCTTTGGATGTGATAGATGTTTAGTTCCATTTTATCAATCGATTTTCATCTACAGCATGTTGGACCAATTTGAATCTATCGGCGTCTAACACTTGAGAGATATGCACTTCTTTGCTCACTTTCAAGGGGCGTTCTGTTTCTTCGATATAAGATTCTGCATTCGCATGGTATCTGATATATGCAATTCTTCATTCTTTGATTCTCGTTATCAGGTTAAACTTTCGTTAGATTAGCCCCGATAGTATCTTGTTTTTTGAAGGCGGTTATTATGTCGTACGTATTTCCAATTCTTTCCAATTTTTTCTGATGAACTATTCACATAAGGAATTACGCTTTTTATGATATGTTGCATATCTTCTTGTGTTGTATTGGGCACAAGCTGATTTTCTGTTATTTGTTTCGCTCTTTCCAATATATTTTTGGGATAACCGTTACTTCCTAGTGTTATAGTGATTTATTTATTTTCTCGTTTTTATCTTGTTGGGTGGAGCTTATATTTGTTGCTCTAACATTTCGCCACTCCCAATTTAGTGTTCAGTTGGTGGTTTGAATTAAAATTTAGATATTGACTTGAGTTTGTTGGTTTTTTGTATACACTGCTTCTTCGGATTCCATTCCGTTTATGAACAAGTACATGTAAAAATGGAAGTTGTTCATCTTTCTCGACATCCATTGTAAATTTAATATATTCTTCTTAATTGTCAAGATAATAATTTTTTTTTTTCATTTCATTTATTCATTAGCAATCAGAATACAATAAAATAATTCTATAAGCTAATCAGATGTCTGTAGAGCATGAGGCTCTGAAGTGGGTTTATAGGGTCTTCTCCAATGAAAAGAACCCTTCTGTCCTACTTAAGGTCTGCTGGCCAATTCCTTTTGAGTCTTCGGGTGGTGTGTGGTTCTAGCAATGGCTGTAGAAAGTCGTTTATGTGTCCGTGTAGTTTGTCGTGGTGTTTCTGGCTCTTTTCCTTTATGACGTCCATAACATAAGGTATTTTTAGATCTTCGTGCAATGTTTGATTGGTCACATACCATGGTGCATTTGCTATCATTCTTAGTATTTTCGATTGGCTTCTCTGTACTATAGATACGTTGGATTTAGAAATACATCCCCACAGTTCAATACCATATGTCTATAGGTTTTATGACTGCTTTGTATATGAGAAGTTTGTTTTCCATCGACAATTTAGATTTCCTGCCTATGAGCCAATACAGTTCTTTAACTTTCAGGTCTATTTGCTTCCTTTTTTTAAACACGTGTTCCTTCCATGTTAATTTGTTATCTAAGTGAATTCCCAAATATTTTGTATTCTTTGATACTGGTAACTGAATGTTATTTAACTGAACAGGAGGGCATTGTCCTTTTCAAAGCATAAAATTGATTTGCATTGATTTTGTCTCATTGATCCTGATTTTCCATTTGTGGAGGCTTTCTTGTATTTTATCAAGGTGCGTTTGTAAAATATTGGATGCTTTTTCAGGATTTCCGTCGGTTGCAAATATTGCAGCATCATCTGCGAATGTTCCGATTATTGTGTTAGCACATGTGGGCAGGTCTGCTGTATACACCAAATATAAAAACGGACCAATAACACTCCCTTGAGGAACGCCTGATTGTATGGGATAAAGATCGGATACTTTATCGTTGTCCCTTACTCTAAAGCTTCTTCTGGTAAGATAAGATTTTATCAGTAGGAAATAGTTTAGCGGTAGACACTTTTTGATCTTGTATAACAGTCCTTGGTGCTAGACTTTATCAAAGGCCTGACTGACATCCAAAAAAGCAGATGTACAGTATTTTTGGTCTTCCAGGGCTTTGCTGATTTCACGGCTTATTCTGTGAATCTGTTGTGTGGTGGAGTGATGAGCTCTAAAGCCAAACTGGTGTTGAGGAATTATTTCTTGGTTGTGGGTATCTGACTTCATTCTCAGCAGTAATAACTTTTCCAATATTTTAGACAGAATCAGCAGTAAGCTGATTGGTCGATATGAGGAGACATCATTTGGATTTTGGCCTGGTTTTGGAAAGAGAATTATTTCAGCATTCTTCAGTTGATCAGGCCAATAGTTTTGTCTTAGAATAGCGTTGTAAATTTGCGTCATCAAAGATACTCCAATCTTTGGGAGTTCTTTAATCATTTTTGGTGTGATCTTGTCCATTCCTGCTGCTTTCCTTGGATTCAAATATTTGATTTCGTTTTGGACTTCTTTCAATGTGAGTTTTTTGATGGTGGTGACATTTGATGGAGTATATAAAAGCTCTCTTTCGATTTCTTCGTCTTGGAGATTATCATTGGGTGTGAATACTCTGGCTAGATGTTCAGCAAATGTTTAGATTTTTCTTCATGCGTTCTTGCCCAATGAAGTGTTGATCCTTGCGAGTTGCGTATAGGTGCTATATGAATTTTTGGCCTTTTTGAATTTTTTATCGGTTTCCACACTGTGTTATGAAGGATGAAATGCCATTTATTATGAAGAAGTCTAATAAATCTGGGGTTTTATTAGGATCCGTTGGCCAATAGGTTGGGGTACCAGTTGATAGGATGGTATAGTTTTCTTCTTGGATGAGTTTTGCCAGTTCTTTACCTTTTGTTGTGGTAAGTCTTGAACCAAAAAGGGTATTCTTGCTATTAAAATCGCCTCCAGCTATGAATATTGATCCCAGAGTTTCTAAGAAATCCTTGAAATCCTGTTTTTTGTTATTATGCCTTGGAGGGCAATATACAGCAGCGATCGCTATGTCATGTGCTAGCGTTTGAACTTTGATAACTGTTGCTTGCAAGTGGTTGAATTCATACTTTGGCACATCATAGTGTTTGATGGTGTTCTTGATTAGGTTGGCTGTACCAGCATGAGCAGTATTGTCTGGGTGATTAGTCCAGTATGTTGAGTAATTTCTTAAATTGAAATATGATTTATCTATGAAGTGTGTTTCACTGATAAGTAGAATATCAAGGGAATTTTGATGGAGAAAATATTCGACCTCATTCTTATGTTGCAGAAGACCATTGGAATTCCATTCTGCTATTCTGATGAATTTAGTTAATTTTGCTTACAAGTGTGGTTAGCATGTTCAGTACCATACTATTTTGTTGGATCATCATGGCTTTAAACTCATCTAAGAACCTGCTCATAATATGACTCACATCACTATTAGTTTCGACATATACGTTCTTGCCGTTCTTGGTAACATCTGCATAGTTTCTGGTTTGTTGTTGTTGGTATTGTACATTATTTGTTTGCTGTTGAGACGTCTTGAAGGATGGATAATTGTCCAGTCGTGTCTGTTGAAGTGGATTTTTTCAAGATTTTGTTGTGTAATTGGCCTATGTTGTATGTTTAATCGATTATTGGCGTTATTTGATTCAAAAATTTTTTCTTTGAACACTCACAACCTTTATAATTAGCTTGATATTTGCGAACCTGTACTTGCGTACTTGTATGACTCATCTGAGCCGACGGGATATTCCCAGCTTCTGGTGTTGTATTTGTGTTTTCGCTCACGTTATCTGCGTTCATCATGTGCGTTTATTACCATCTGGCCTGATAAGGGATCCTTTATTGTGGAATTCTCAATCGATTCTTCGATAAATATTGGGAATATTTGATTGAATTTTCTCAAATATTCTCGTTTTTGAGATGATTTGGCTGGTTGTTCAACAATAGCTCGATCAATCCCGGTTTTTATATCCAGAGTCGGTGGCTGATTGCTGGTTACACACTTTCCGTGTAGATAAAAGTTAAAAATTTCAGGAGCCGATGTGTACACGCCTGCTACCTGATGCGCACTTACATTTATAAGATAATAAAGTTAAACAACTTTCATTTTACATGCACTTATCCATAATTTTTTTTTTAATCTGCGTGCTTGATTTTATTTGAGTTCATATCTTCATCACTATTGGTCCCATCAACTCTCAAGACTCAAGATCCTTCTCCTCTATAACTTTTTGAGCATCTTCAACCCATTGATATAATTATAACATTTGGGTGAACTTACTTATCAGTTGTAATTTTGGAAGTGTCTGGATAGTCATGACTGATTTGCTGAATTTTTGCTATGAACTTTAAAGTAAACATATTGCATCTAAAAGATTCTGCGACATCATCCCTGTCATCAAGTTCCGAAAGAATATGTATTAAGACTTTCTTCGTAATGAAAATTTCCCAATTTTATAGCATTTTTATCTATAAGCTGTATCGAAACTGTGGGGTTTATCGATAGAAACAGTGAAAATTTTCACTAATCAATTCCTCTTCAGAGCAGTCTCCAGCATTTGGGCTTTTTCAAAAAGCCGTTGATTTCTCAAAATTGATTCAACTTGTTTGCAAAAGGAATCTTGGAAACAAATCTTAAAACTGCCGAAATCGTCCACGCCTCTTCACTAGAGACGTATTCCTCTGGTGCAGTTTTCTTCTTGAATGCCCTTGAATTAATTGCTTTCCCAGTGAGAAGAGGTATATCAGTACCATCGCCGTTTATGAAAGCTAGAAACGTGATTCATTCTTTGCTTGATCATCTGCCGTGTCTTGTTACTTCCTTGTTAAAGTTTCATCTGGTACTTACTTCTTTAAAACGTCGGACTTGTCAGCATTATGAATTTGCAAGGGATGGAGATCATGATCTACTATTTCTTGTCTAAGTTAAGCCATAAAGGAGCTATCATTAGATAATTTCTCTAAGCAGATTTCAAGATGCCTCAGCCCATGCCTTCTTTTCAAATTCAAAAGCTAGCCTAGATTTTTAAACGGAACACGAATATATTCGCTTCATCGTTTCCAGGAATACAATTCTCTTTCATTGTAGGATATTCTACTTTCTGTGAAGTTTCACAAAAACCTGTTCCAGAAAGACAAATTCCAATTAATGAGATCTTGATCACTATTACACTCAGCTAAATCTGGAATGTTGAATGATTGTTTGGGCTATTACCATCATCTATTGTGGATGCAATGATTTCCGACGTTTCGATAGACATCTTCTATCTTTATCAAGGAGAAAAGTAAGAAACCTTTTGAAAATTATCAATTTTCAAAAAGTCAATTGACAGAAGTCATGAAACAAAATTAACGATGTTATATACTCATCTGTGATATGATGATCTTTTTAAGTTGGATCGAACTATCGGCGTCCAAACTTGTGGCAGATCTATATATGGAGCACTTATGGAATCAGCTGTTATTTTCATAAATGCTGCTTCTTTGATTTTTCTTCTTGCAAGTTTTTCTTCTTTGGATATTATTGATGCTTCATCCCATTTTATACGATGATTCTCATCTACAGCATGTTGGACCAACCTGGATTTGTCGCTGTCTAGTACTCGTAGAAGCTTCTGATGTTCTTTTATTCGTACATTCAGAGGGCGTTTAGTTTCTCCGATGTAAGATCTTCCGCACTCGCAAGGTAATTCATATATTCAGTTCTTTGTCCTTTGTGTCTCATTATTAGGCTTAACTTTTGTAAGTTTAGCTCTGATAGTGTCTTGAGTTTTGCATGCAGTCGTTATGTTGTATCTATTTCCAATTCTTCTCATTTTCTCCGACAAACCTTTTACATAAGGAATTACGGTTTTAATGGTCTCATTTATATCTGTTGGTTCAGGTTGACTTTCTCTTGTTCGTCTAGCTTTTTCTAATATCTTTCTGGGGTAGCCATTGCTTCTAAGAGTTTTCGGATTGTTATTTATTTCTTCATTTTGGTCTTCTTTAGTGCAACAAATATTTATTGCTCTATCAAATAAACATTTTGCTACTCCCAATTTAGTGTTTAGTTGGTGGTTTGAATCAAAATGTAGATATTGTCCTGTGTTCGTTGGCTTTTCATACACAGTGGTTCTTGGGATCCCATTTTGTTTATGTACGAGTACATCTAAGAATGGAAGTTGTCTGTCTTTCTCGATTTCAATCGTGAATTTAATTGATTCCTCTTGATTGTTGAGATATTGAAGGAATCCATCTATAGTGTCTCTTCCATGTTGCCAAATAATGAAAGTATCATCTACATATCTTTTCCACAGTTTGGGTTTAAGTGCATATTTTTCTAATGCCTTCGAAATTTTTCATATATAAATCAGCTAAAATTGGTGATAGTGGTGAACCCATTGCCATTCCAAATTCTTGTTGATAAAGATGTCTTCAAATTGGAAATATGTTGTTTCAGTACAAATAGAAAGCATTTCCATAATTGCATTCACGCATAGTGTAGTTCTTTCACTAAGGGTTTGATCTTCTTCAAGCTTTTTCCTAACTATGATAAGTGTTTTATCTGTCGGAATATTAGTGAATAAACTGGTAATGTCGAAGCTGACCATAACGTCTTCTTCCATGATTTCTTGATATTTCATTATTTCTATGAAGTGTTTCGTGTTTCTTATCATCGATGTTGAATAACTTTTTAATGGTGATATAATTTTCAGCAGAAATTTAGCCAATTGGTGGCATGCTGAATTTCTTGAACTCACAATTGGTCTTAGAGAAATATTTGCTTTGTGTATTTTTGGTAGACCATATAAATGTAGTGGTTTACTGAGGTGAGGTGTGAATGCTACATCTAAGGTTCTCGCATGTTGTAAGTAATTTGGCTTTGTTGAATCGATGTTGATTCAGTCTTTCTCTCATAAGGGCTTGACTTGTCCGTTTTGAAATCCTATCTGCTCTATAACTTTTGACAGGAAGTTTCACTCTGAGACCTTTAGGAATTAGGTTTCGATCTCTTGCAAGATGGATGAATGTCAGATGGTTGCATTCCTTTGCCAATTTTATGCTGGTTCTTTCATAACTTCTAACTTCTCGAAACAATTCGGGCCCATACCGAATTTCTAGTTGATGACGAGATATTGTTGATGATGGAGCTCGTGTTGAATGATTGTTTGGGCTATTACCATCATCTATTGTGGATGTAATGATTTCCGACGTTTCGATAGACATCTTCTATCTTTATCAAGGAGAAAATTAAGAAACCATTTTTATTCAAACCACCAACTAAACACTAAATTGGGAGTAGCAAAATGTTTATTTGATAGAGCAATAAATATTTGTTGCACTGAAGAAGACCAAAATGAAGAAATAAATAACAATCCGAAAACTCTTAGAAGCAATGGCTACCCCAGAAAGATATTAGAAAAAGCTAGACGAACAAGAGAAAGTCAACCTGAACCAACAGATATAAATGAGACCATTAAAACCGTAATTCCTTATGTAAAAGGTTTGTCGGAGAAAATGAGAAGAATTGAAATAGATACAACATAACGACTGCATTCAAAACTCAAGACACTATCAGAGCTAAACTTACAAAAGTTAAGCCTAATAATGAGACACAAAGGACAAAGAACTGCATATATGAATTACCTTGCGAGTGCGGAAGATCGGAGAAACTAAACGCCTTCTGAATGTACGAATAAAAGAACATCAGAAGCTTCTACGAGTACTAGACAGCGACAAATCCAGGTTGGTTCAACATGCTGTAGATGAGAATCATCGTATAAAGTGGGATGAAGCATCAATAATATCCAAAGAAGAAAAACTTGCAAGAAGAAAAATCAAAGAAGCAGCATTTATGAAAATAACAGCTGATTCCATAAGTGCTCCATCTATAGATCTGCCAGAAGTTTGGACGCCGATAGTTCGATCCAACTTAAAAAGATCATCATATCACAGATGAGTATATAACATCGTTCATTTTCTTTCATGACTTCTGTCAATTGACTTTTTGAAAATTGATAATTTTCAAAAGGTTTCTTACTTTTCTCCTTGATAAAGATAGAAGATGTCTATCGAAACGTCGGAAATCATTACATCCACAATAGATGATGGTAATAGCCCAAACAATCATTCAACACGAGCTCCATCATCAACAATATCTCGTCATCAACTAAATCTGGAATCAACCTTTTTAATTAAAATAATTTTTTTTATATCGTAATTAGTGGAAAACATCATCTTTCACTTTGTCTAATGCTCTCCTTCTTTATTTCACACAGTCACATGTTTCGGCTCACCATTGTGCACTATTACATACCAGAACATGCTCGACCGTCAAAATAGATTCCATTTAGAAATCAGGTTAAGACAAGTTAGAACCGATTACTAAGTAGGTATGCAACGATCGCAAACTAGTGAGTATTGCGACCCGGATCCTAAAGTACATAATACAATGTTGACCGCAATCCGGACTAGTTAGATAAACGGATCATCGTTCTCCGGATGATGGAGTCTCTACTGTAATTTGATTTGAGGGCTGCGCGGCAATCTCATTGATGATAGCATGGGACTTTGTTCCTTCCAAATAAGCTATCTTAGACTGTCTGAATCGTTCTGTTTCCCGTCGGGGCGTACCTACTGATATTTATACTGACAACGGAACTAATTTCATAGGAGCTGACAATCAATCAAAAACAATTATTGGTGATTTTAATCGCTCAGTTCTCTCTGACAAATTACGACATTTTATTGTATATTAGGCAATAGTATTCATGGCCTAGAATACCACTCTCCTCACTTCATCAAAGAGGACTTCCTGAGGCTACCGTCATATATGTAAAATATAATTATGTGCGGGTTGTAAGAAATGTTCATCTCAACTTTGAAGGTATAAACACGATTCTATGCTCAATTCACTTCCTATTACCTCATTATCATCTGACGCAATGACCTATTACCTCTAACACATTGCTCATTTCTTTGTGGGTACCTCATATATGGCTGTAACTCAAAGGATGTCACAGTCCTCCTACTCGTCTTAAATTGTATGGAAGATCACTACAAATCGCACATTTTTGGAAGCGCTGTCCCTCTGAATATTTGGCGTCACGACAGCTAAGAGGAAAATGGCAAAGTGACGTTGCCCAGAATTTAAGAATTCGTTCATTTGTCGTTTTATGGGAAGATCTTTCACGAGGAACCTCACCCATATTTATACGGGAAACTACTGGACGTATTACCATGAAATTCAGCACTTATAAGTATTTCACGATGCTGATGAAATATAAAATATTTTCAAGGCATGAGCACCTCCGATTTTTCCGGAAATGACGTCAACTTCCGTTTTTCAAATTACAACACCATTTTTTTATTGCTGAAATAGATTCCTTAGAAAATTTCAAGTTATTTTGATGTAACATTTTTCAGTTTTGGTTGGAAAATTCTCTCTGAGCGGGAAATTTCGAAAAAAAAATCGAAAATAGAGCTCTGCTAAAACAAGAATAACTTCGAGGTTTTTGGATGGAAAATTTTAATTTTTGGGATTTTCAAGATGTCAGATTGATGTATCCACTTTAAAAATTGAAATCGCGATTCATGATACAAGGAGTGAAAAAATCGCTTTCAAAGTTAGGGATGACCAAATCGTGAAAAATCAATTTTTTCAAATTAGAACCCCATTTTTTTTATGGCAGATATTGAATCTACGTTAAAAAATAATGTGAGTGTATGCATCACACCCTTGCCCTAAAGTGGATATTTTCTGAGTTATTCACAAAAAACTGTTTTTCGCCTTGAATTTTCAGCTATCTCTTTTCCCTTCACGCCAAAAAGATGAAATTTTCAGGAACTGTTATTTGAACCATGCTGTAGATTTTTCACCCCTTATTGATACCGACTTCAAGTTACTATTAGGAGAACCATGGCAAACTCTCACAGTTATAACTAGAGAAGATGCTCAAAGTTTTGACCGTTAATTTCTAGACATTTATTTATACGTCTCAGGAATGCTTCCTGCGTTGCTCTTCTTATTTCATCGGGAGGAAGAGATCTGCAAAAGTGTTTAAAAACCAAATTGAATTTCAAAACTATGAATCTAAAAATCTAAACAAACCTGAACGCATTTCTGACTCGTTATATGCAGTCCTCTTTATCAGTCAGGGGAGTTGAGTAGACAATATTTTTTATTCTACTCCAAACATAATAGTCTAAAGGAGTTAAATCGGGAGAACGTGGTGGCCAAAGATGTGGACCATTGTTCGCCAACCATCGATCTTCAAACAGCCTGTATAGGATATTTGACACATTGAGTGAATTGTGTGGAGGCGCGCCATCTTGTTGATACCATAAGTCATTATGGTTCTGTACTAGCGGCTCAATTTAATGAGTCAATATGTCTATATATCTATCTCCTAAGGGTGAACATTCTTTAAATAATGCAAACATGTGTAGTGTTCTATCTTATCAGTTAAAGTCCCATCATAAATGTGAACATCGAGAATTGCATTATTTTTGATGGAGCAAAAAACATTGAAACTCCAGGTCTCTTGAAAGTTCCATTGTCTGAATTGGTGGTTGTTCTCTGCATCCCAACATTGACTGTTATGCCTATTAAAAGAACCATTCTTTGTGAATTCAGATTCATCTGTCCAAATTATACAGCCTAAAAAGTTTTCATTCTCTTGAAATCGAATCATCATAGCTTCGCAAAACTCTGTTCTCCTAACGAAATCAGTTTCCTTCAAATGCTGTACCCTATTGAAATTATATGGGTGCATTTTATGTTTTTTTAATATTCTCCAAACACTCGATTGAGATAATCCCAGAGCAATCTCGGCATCTTTGAGAGAATTTTGAGGATTCACACGAAAATATGCAAGAACTGTAATTTCGTTGTTCTCATCTTCTACTACACATTTTTCTCTGTGTATAGTTTTCTTAACGGAAGATCCGACATTTATCATGTTTGTCATGGTTCTGTTAATGGTATCTCTCGTTGGTCTGGGTCGGTCAGGAAACCTCTCAATGAACAGTCGAATCGTTCTATCTACAACTTTATTACATTCTCCATGAAGTAGAATGAGATTTAAATAATCTTCATTGGTAAAATTAGGCATAGTGATCGATTTTTTAACTTAATACGAATTATCACCAAATTAATAGTAAACACAAAATGCTACTGAATAAAGAGGAATTTAGCAGATGTAATTAATGATATCTATCATTAACAAAAAAGAATGTAAAACATGGTAAGTTTTTGCATATGGTTCATAAGGAATTATTTATTTATCAATGGAGAGAAAACCGATGGCCGATTAGTTGAAATAAAGAGGTTTCTGATACAAATTCGAATCCAAATTCGCCATCTATTTAAAAACAACCTGTAACTTTTTTCTCTTGCATATTAG
Organism: Micraspis discolor; assembly: GCA_030674115.1. NCBI lineage: Eukaryota > Metazoa > Arthropoda > Insecta > Coleoptera > Coccinellidae > Micraspis > Micraspis discolor. The sequence continues at coordinate 567 of JARTUT010000133.1, read as the reverse complement.
GGAAGTAAAATCTTAAACATGGTTCAAGTAACAGTTCCTGAAAATTCCATCTTTTTGGCGTGAAGGGAAAAGAAATAGGTGATAATTCAAGACGAAAAACAGTTTTTTTGTGAATAACTCAGAAAATATCCACTTTAGGGCAAAGTTGTGATGCATACACTCACATTATTTTTTAACGTAGATTCAATATCTGCCATAAAAAAATGGGGTTTCAATTTGAAAAAATTGATTTTTCACGATTTTGTCATCCCTAACTTTGAAAGCGATTTTTTCACCCCCTGTATCATGGATCGCGATTTTTAAAGTGGATACATCAATCTTACTAGTGATGGGCATGCTCGGATTATTTCAATACTCGGATACTCGGAAATCGAGTATTCAAATACTCGGATTATTATTCGAGGATAAATCCTCGAATGCGTAAGTATCAAATAAATCTTGAAATTGCAAAAAAAAAACCGAAAGCGCGCAAAAAAAAACGAAAGCGTGCAAAATACTGAAAGCGCGCAAAAAAACCGAAAGCACACAAAAACCCAAAGCGCCCAAAAAGCCCAAAGCGCCCAAAAA
>JARTUT010000568.1:0-60301 GCA_030674115.1 Micraspis discolor | reverse complement strand
TTTTCACACTAAGACGGGGAGCCAGGGTTTTTTTTTCCTGGGCTTTTATTTCATACGCCGAATTGTATGACACCCCGTCACTAACCCCTGATCTATATGCTTTATTGTTTGCTAACTAAATATTGTCAGCCAAAAGTTCAAAAGAATACATATATATATATATATATTAACACAACCAGTTTCTTCGAATTTTTTCACTAATCTTTGAATTGAAGATTGATTTGGCCGATTATTTACACCAAAAAATCACGAATTTTGAGATGGGTATTTTTCAAAGAACGCCCATTTTTATAATAACTTTGAATGATGTAAACGCGTTGTTGCAATGTGTACCTGTCCATGGTTAAAACTGTAGTACCTTCTAATAAAACAGAATGGCTTATGTCATTTGAAAAGATGTCACGTGTAAAAATTATATAGCGCTGACATCTAGGCGTCACCTTTATAAGTCTGATCCATATCAACTAAATTCCTATCAACCTACTCGTCTATAGCGCTCCCATATTACGATACGAGTTTAAAAATGTAAAATGAAAACCAATATTGAATGAGCACAACAAGTGTTTTTCCATTGAATCCATAAAACAAGCGTAAAGTATTACACCCGAAGGTGCATAATCTAGAGATTGTATCTGTGTGTAAGTGCCTTAAGATCATTAAACCAATAGACGTCGATAGAAAATAAGTGGTTGCAACTTGTCAGCGGTGTTTTACGAGTTTGATGTCGACCATGCAAGGCCGTCCAATAAACCACACCTGTATTTATTCTTCATTTTTACGGACCCACACGCGCGTTCTGGTAATGTCTAGATTCCAGTGCATTGTTTGGTATGTAAATACAAGAACCGATGGTGCAATAGTCCACAGAACGACCTCAAGAATGCAGGGACCGCAAATTCCGCCGGTCCTTCGTATAAGAAATTCATGCATGATCGATAATTAAAGATGAAGAAGAAAACAGTGAATACTTTTTTCCCGGATATATATACAAACAGATAATGGGAGATATTTGATTTTAGAATATTTTATTGAATATAAGTTACATTTCCTTTATATCAAAAGTTCAATTATTAAATGTGCATTGCGTGAATGACATGTTCATTGAACTATTCGCTACAACAGACGAATATTCTTGTGTTGAAATAATATTCTCTGACATGGACACAACTGCTGTTGATGTACCTGGTCGCAACTCGGGTCTTATTTCAGAACTGCCACACGTTCTGAACACTTTATTAGCAATTTCTGTTCCGTTTGCCACCGATTCATCAAGATACCCTTCAGCGGCTGTTGATGACTTCCAACCGCCATGTTTCTTTAGTGTCATCAAGTCTCTCCCAGATTCAACAAAAAGTGTAGCAGACGATCTTCGAAATGAATGACCTGTATATGAATTTGCATTTTCAAGTTGAAGAAAATTAGCTACTGTTTCAGGTACCTTATAGAACTGATTTTTACCCTCAACCTGATTGATATATTTTCCATTGCAATACGCATAACTCTGCCTGCATCATCGATGGGTGGATTGAGTAGCCTGTTGGTGATGTAGCCGGTCCCAAGCCCGGATAAAAGAGGAGGGTTCACAGACCGGGCTAGCATCCCATCTGCGGTGAAAAAATTTAGAATGCTCACAGAACCGCAACCATGCCTCGGAATAGGACGGATTTTAGGATGACGAATCACGCAAGGACTAGGATAACGAGATGGAAAAGGAAAGGGATTTTGCGCTTCGGAACGTGGAATGTGAGAGCATTCAACAACAAAGATCAAGAAGTGTTCATTGAGCTAAAAGACAACAACATCGATATATGTGCCCTGCAGGAAACAAAGGTAAAGGGTAAAGGACAGAAACGGTACGAAGACTACACAGTTGTATATAGCGGCGTGGAAAAAAAAGAGAGAGCAAAGGAAGGTGTAGCAGTGGCGATCCACAATAAGTACCATAACAATATCGAAAAGTGCCATTACGTATCCTCTAGAATTCTAGCTATCGAACTGAACACTGATGAACAACAATTAATTATACTGTCGGTGTATGCACCGGAGGACAGCAAACCTAGGAAGGAGAGGGAGGACTTTTTTGACCAGTTGCAGGATGTAGTGGAGTCATTCTCACTGAATCGAGCTATGATAATTCTAGGCGACTTCAATGCTCGTGTAGGAAACGAGGTGATTCCTGGTATAAAGCAAAGGTTCAACGAGGAAATTTTGAATGATAATGGAGAACTTATGACCAGTTTTTGCTCAATAAATGAACTGCGTATCAATAACACTTTTTTCGACCTTAAAATGCAGTACAAATACACATTCACTAATACCAGAGGTCATGCCTCTGTGATAGATTATATAGTCACCAATAGACCCATACATCCAGGTCAGATCCTCGAGGTTAGAACTCTTAATTCAACTAACATAGGAAGTGATCATAAATTACTGCTAGGAAAAATTAAAATAAAACTGACACCCAAGAAATATAAGCATTCGACAAAGCAAATAGAGAAAATCAATATCGATTCCTTGTGGGATCTGTCCATAAGGATAAGGTTATACCAAGAAAGGCTTAGGGAAAAGATAGACAAAAACCCCGTAAATAATTCAGATGATGTAGACGCATGCTGGGTAAAAATTCAACAAAATATCAAGGATGCTGCTAACGAAGCTTTAGGCAAGCGTGTAGTAAAACGTGATACCAACAATGTAAGTAAGACACCATGGTTTTGCCAAGAAGTCAAGGCTAAATGTAGGGCAAAGAAGATAGCCTACCTTAAATATAGATCCTCAAAAACCGCAGAATCTTACGAACACTACAAACGTGTCCGAAACGAAACAACAGCCTTGGTCAGACAAACAAAAAATAGTCACTGGGAAAAATTTTCAAAGAAGATGGAAGATGATTTTTCTGGTGGCGATCCGCCAGAAGCAAATGTGGCGATTCATTCGGAACCAAAGAAAAGAAATCAGAGAATTGAATGAATCAAGTAAGATCAAACAAGAAACATGGATCCAATACCTCACCGAAATGTATAAAGCAGACAGTCCTAGGACTGAAAATAGAATACCAGAAATAACAACGAATGAGGACATTGAAATAAATGAATCGTCATGGACGTGATAATACAGAAAATATGTAAACTGAGGGGATACAAAATGGGCGATAAAGAGATCAAGATCTTATGTTACGCCGATGATGCGGTCCTGGTCGCAGAGAGCGCAGATGATCTACAGCGGCTTCTTTATATGTTCAATCAGACTGCTAAAACGTTGAATATGGTGATATCAATATCCAAAAGAAAATGCACGACAACGGCAAAAATTCCAACACGTTGTAAGCTGGTTGTTGATGATAAAATAGTTGAACAAGTCATGAAATTCAAATATCTCGGTATAGAAATATCAGGATATGGAGACGTTGAAGCCGAGGTCCAAGAGCAAACCAACAAAGCCTCTAGAATAGCAGCTTGCCTCAATAACTCAATCTGGCGTAATAAACATATTTTAACAGAAACGAAATCAAGAATATATAAGGCAACAATAAGACCAATAATGACTTATACTGCTGAAACTCGACCGGACACATCGAAGACAAAACGATTACTGGAAACGGCAGAAATGAGGGTACTCAGAAGAATTGTTGGAAAGACACTGCTAGACCGAGAACGCAGTGAAGCTATCAGGGAAACATGTGGGATAAAGGATGTGAACAGCTGGATACTGGATAGGAAGGTCGAATGGAATCAACATATCAACCGAATGGACGACACACGAATTGTAAAAATTGCCCGCGACAAATCACCTTTGGGTCGCAGAAGTGTCGGACGACCGAGGAAGCGATGGAGTGACAACTTGAGACCAGACTAGGCATGGTGGCGAAGAAGAAACAGGCAATTATGCCTATTTTTTGAAGTTTGAAGAAGAAGAAGAAGCAATACGCATAAAACAGGCTGCGATCTTTTGCTGCTGCTGGTCGAAGGGCTATGTACATTCGGTAATATTTAATATATTCTTCAGTAACTACAAATCTCCTGTTCACGTAATTCTTTGTTTGTTTCAGTTCCACAATTAATAACTTTCCCGAATCTTTAATATCATCTAATGTTACCTGGTTGATTTCACAAATTCGACAAGCTCCTGCAATCCCAAATACAACAACATCCTTGGCCATTAAATAAACTTCATCGGGTGCATTATTTAAAAAATCACTAATTTGTGTACTCGTAAAAATCTCTTGGGCGTGTAACCTTTCCCATTTTGTTTCGGAAATGTAATTAGTTTGAAATATTTTGAAATGTCTACAATATTATTGGATCGCAACATACTTTTAATCATTGAATAATTCGTTGTCATGCTAGTTCCGAAAGATGAGCCAATAACAATGTCTCCGAAAAAAACTGCATGTCTTTTTCATTTTCCATTTCATAAATCTTGAATACGCGGTTTCGTCAATTTTCCGCGATTTAGCTGGCAATAATTTTCGTGACGCTTCTTGCGCTGCTTCTATCGACTCCGGTGGAGTCAGAGAAAACTCAGAATCAAGCATTTTTAACTTCATAGTATTCAAAATAACTACTAAACTACAACTACAAATCACAAAATTAAATTGACAAATATTTGAATACACTGAAAAGTTTCTTAGCAACGCAGGTCTAATAGCTTACTAGTTTAAAAATTCAAATTTCATATCGATAACATTCGGAATTTAATATATTGTAATAATATGTTCTTTCACTATTAAATCGTCGTTTTTCCTCTCACAGAAATAAATAGTGTATTATACAAGGGAAAATATTAGATTTCAGCTCTCAGTTTTTTGTCTCCCGACGAGTACCTCGAGCTAAAATCTAATACTTTTTTCTCTTGTATAATAAATAGCTATTATTTCACATGTACCATAGTAACGTTTGTGAAAACTGTGCGTTTTTTTATACAATTTCTTTTTAATAAAAATAAAACATTGATTCTTTTAATTTTTTGTTCTCGTTCTAGTTCAATAACGCCATGTCCCTTTCTATTTAGTTTACCTAGGAGCGTTGAATGTTTAACGCAACCTTGTTGGAAGTCCCATTCAAAGTTTAACTCCAACATCAAAACTTACCGCATCTATAGTGAAAAATAACGAAGTTGATAAATAAAACAGTCGAACACGATCCGCCACCACTAATGTGGGTGTACCATCAATCAAATTGTGGACATGTTCGACTAAAGTAAACTTGTTCATAAATATCTTCGTGGAAAAAATTGCCGCTTAACGATAATTCATTTCCCATAGCAGCTGTTATTGAAAGTTGTTGAATTATATCTTAACATTGCCGCAATAATTCCTACACACAATAATAATAATATTCCTTCAATGGTGGTGGGTTCAATTTGCATCTATCTGTGAATAATGCACCTGTATGCAATCATTTAGCTGGTTAAAGCCGTTGAATTATGCCCATTTGGTCGGAAGAATATAGGAAAGGTGCCCACGACAACATGTGGGTATGCAGTTCTGTATCGTCGACGCTACTGACCTAATTAAATTAATTTTTTTAACATGGTTAGAAGTCTTGGTGAAAGTTAGCAAGGAATTGTATTTGAAGCTGAGGCTGTGACCTACAAGGACATTTATCGATATTACCACGTAAGTGCCATCAACAATTTCGAAAAATAAAAATTTATTTGCAGGCAGTTAATGAACGACTGGCAGAAATTTGAACACTCTCCAACATTTTACACATCTCGTAGATCATCACTCAACTCATTTTTAATCAGTGGCGGATTTACCGGTATGCCAAGTAGGCCGGTGCCTAGGGCGGCAGATTTAGAGGGCAGCAAATTTAGCAAATTTTTTTACAGTTTTTTTATAATTATACGTCTACACAATCTACACTATAATGAAATCGTAAACCTAAAATAGTCTGTACCTTCATTAAAGATTTCGAAAAAATTGGCTAGGATGGCTTAAGATGAGTAACTGAGTAGAATTAGATTTTTTTTATTTCTTGTTTGTCTGTCCGTTTGTTTGAATGAACATCACGCAAAAACTACTGGGCACTTTTACATGAATCTGCTTGAATTGTGTAGTCTGAAGTACGGTTTAACATTTAGCATAAAATATTTATCAAAATTGTACCCTTAAGGTGGTCAAAAAGGAGGTCAACGTTTGTACGGAACTACGTAATTCCGTGGTCCAATCTCTTTGAAAATTTTCATGGATATTCTTTAAAGTGGGAGGACCACATATTTATTTTTTTCAATTAGGCGGTTGTGGGGCGGCAATAGCGCTGGTGAGGTGCGGAGCGGGGGCAGATCCCCGAGTGAGCAACCGGAACGCGGCAGACGCGTGAAGGCAGACGTTGTTGATGGTCGTGTCAAATTCAAATTCTTGGATGGTTCAAATCATTATGATCTCACTAATATTTTATAAATGTGGAAGTGAGTTTGGATGTTTAGTTGTTTGGATTGTTGCTCAATCACACCAAAACTACTAAACCGATTTTGACCAAACTTTGCAATTGTAGTAAAGTCTTTCTTTGTTTCTGTGAAAACAGAATTTGGAGCATATTTATCCAAACTTGGATATAGCATTTCGCATGGCTCTGTGCACAGCGGTGACAAATTGTTCAGCTGAGAGAAGCTTTTCTTGCTTAAAACGGGTTAAAAACTATCCACGATCTACTTTAAGTTAAGAAAAGCTTAATGCTTTATCTCTTTTCTGCATAGAGTCAGAACTTATGAACAAGATTTCATACGACGATATATGATTTTGCAAATTTAAAATCTTGCAAGAAAATAATGTTAAACTTATTTGATCTCATTGTCTGTCACCATTAACTGATTGTTAATATGTTATATTTTAATAGAAATTGTTTGTATTCTTTTTAAACTGTTAAGTGCAATAAAAAATATGTAACAAAAACAATGTTTTTTGAACACTCATTATTTTGTCTGTGTTCATATAGTGTAGGTATTTTTAAGTCATGCCTTTCCCCACCTTATGATTAGTACATGATGCTATTTTTGACCCCCGACGCAAAAAGAGGGGTGTTATAAGTTTGACGTGTCTGTCTGTCTATCTGTCTGTGGCATCATAGCACCCGAACGAATGAACCGATTTCAATTTAGTTTTTTTTTGTATTACAGGTGTTTTACGGGCGAGTGTTCTTAGACATGTTTGATGAATATCGCTTGAGCTTTTTAAAAGTAACAGAGGTTTTACGCTTTAAAGTCGGAGGTTTTTTATTTTGCCTGTCAAATAAACTTGTTTGGTCAACATTAAACTCTTCAGTACATAGCGGGTTGCAAAAATAATCTAGTAACTGACAGAAATATCATTGAGTTCACAATCATACTAATAACGGGATTAAACTAATATTGAATTTCAAAAGTCAGTAGGTGTGGCAAAATTGAATAGCATACTAGCGGCTAATTTGTAAATCCGCCACTGTATTCAAGAGTACTATTCATTTATATACCTACAGAGTGAGTTAATTCTAACCATATATATATATTCTTTTGAACTTTTGGCTTACAATATTTCGTTAGCAAACAATAAAGCATACAGATCAGGGTTAGTGACGGGGTGTCATACAATTCGGCGTATCACATAAAAGCCTAGGAAAAAACCCCCGTAAAAAAAAAAACCCTGGCTCCCCGCTTAAGTGTGAAAGTACAAAAATAAGCTGAAATATATTTGGGATTTCTTTCTTCAAGAGTGATCTTCTATTGATGGAAACAGAGACTTCTTCAAGGTGCCCACATCGAATCTGGAAATAAAAAGACAAAAGCAGAAAAAGAAAAAGAACTGAATATCAAAAATACAAAATTTGAAAGAGATAAAGAAAACTTCCTCAAATTAGCCTTTTTGGATTAACTCGATATTGTGAATCAAGAATTTTTTAACATAACAAGCTAAACCATAAATTTTACTAATTAGATAATCAATTAATACATAACCTTTTATTGTTCCTCTTCAACGAAGATTTTTTTTTAGTATCCGTATGTGTCTCTTGAAGGAGAATAATCTCAGCACCATAATCCTTTGTTATTTTAGAAATGTAGTCACTCTTGTCCTTAGAAATACCTTCTATATTCAAATCTATTGTAATACACAAAATTTGTCGCCAATCTGCAAGGAGGATTCTTCGAATCGGGTCTTGCGGTCCAAGTGATGATTTTTCAGATCTTCTTATGTTTGAAGTCTGCTACGGAACCCATTCAAAGGGAAATCATCATCCATAGTTGAGGAAGGTTGTGATATAACACTTATTTCATTGAAAAAATAGCAGAGGAAAAATTATCAACTTATTATTATTATTATTATAATTCTAACCATAGGTTCTTGGGATCAAAACAAACACTTTTTCCATTACGGTTTTTCCATATTCAGCTGCGTTAAAAAGTTATTTTGAGTTTGCACATTGGGCAAATACTCCTCTGTAGTCATTTAGTTTGAATGAAAAATACTGTCCACAGCATCCACAATTGAATCTGAATTGTTTGAAAACAATGATAATGATTCACTCACTCATGTTTCATCCGATGAAGTTCATATTCAGAAGGAAGATACAAAATACTAAGTTTCTGGTAAAAAAAATTCATCACCATAAACATAGATTTTTGTTGTTCTACCATAATTTCTTTCTACTTCATCGTACATTTGTAATTTTCTTCTTAAGTTTTCCAATTCATGAAAACCATCATTTTTATGAAAACTTATAAGGCATGAGGTTGTCACATTGCTTTTTTTTCACTCAAATCCAGAAAAAATCATCTATTATTTTCCAAACACTGATATTTCTGAAGTTTCTTGATTTCTATGAGGTCTCTTGATATCATACTGTTAAAATTATGAATATTTTTTTCGAAATCTTCAACAACAATGATTAATGTCACTACGAATATCTATTTTAAAGTGATGTTACTTTGCTTGATGATTATTTTCTGTAGTGAATTCCGATAGCAATTTACTTGGATAGATTACAGGTATTCCCAGATTTAGGAGTGCAATAATACTTGCTTGAAGAAATTGAGTTTGATCACCTAATTTTGTTTCTGAAAAACCAACTAGGTTGTTACGGAATATTTCGAGGGCCCTTCATTCGCAGCGCGTCGTCGCCACTGCCTCCTGTAGATTCGCATAATCTCGTTGTTGTTTCATTTCATTTTCCTTCTGCGAGAGTATTTATCGAACGATAGAATATAATAACCTAATGTATCTGGATAAAAAGCGTGTTTCTTCGATACTGCCTATGGAAAACATATGTGTAGGGGATGTGTGAACCATTACGAGGTCGAGATATTTTCATGATTATTATTTAATTAATCTTCTTCCTTGTTAGCTTGTGAATTAGAAAGAATTTACCTCATTGATTTCGTTATTACGGATTGAAATAATTACACAGGCAGAGTGTCATTATATTGTAATAAAGTTGTTTCTACCTTCTTGTCTTAACTTACTTCTTTATTACATTCGATTTATCGGATTCTGACACGAAAAACCAACGTGAACTTCAGGCTTCCACAACAACTTGAGGCCACTAACTTCCTGGTTACGTTTTTTATTTCTCTACATTGAATTAGCTGATATTTTCCTGTAGAGAGGATTCATTCTTTTTGCATGTGTGGACTTTCTACCACTTTCTATTTTCTGAGATCTTATTGGATTCGACTAGGTGCTCTTCAGGATAAGGAAGATCTTGCATAATTCAGGTCAGGCCATACTTGACTTTGTAATACACTTTACGCTGGAAACAACATTCAGGCAAGAACTACGTTCGTCTCGAGTAAATATCATCGATAATTTGGGATTAATGATCAATCTTACTCTAAGTTCATGTTTGTACATGATAACGTAATTGGGCAGAATGTATATATTTGGGGATCAAATTTAGATCTTGTGATGCGCTTGTAACGTTACAACCGTGGCAATCTCTTGGGTATCGAATAGGCTGATAATTAACAGTATCGATTTATTTAGATTATATTTAAGTTCTTATTTATTTTATATCATACATCTCATTACGACTTGGATATTTCATAATTAGAACCAAGGTAAGATCATACAGAAAAATTGTTCATAAATTCAATAAATTACGTGGCGCCCACCTTATTGTGAATTATTTCTTGTCTATTTATCTTATTTGCAACCCACCCCACTCTCCGACTGAAGGGTATAGTTATCCATATCGCCAAGGATAGTTTTTATATACTAATTTTTTTTTCTGTTCAGTTACAATTCGAACTTGATTGACGTCACGATTTTTTTTTGTGATATCTGAACTGTAACAAGGTATTCTTTAATAAAAAAATTTTTGTTAGATCATTAATATGAATCTATTCTGTTTAGACTATAATTAATTACTGAACATGCGTAAATTTTTGGATTTTATAATCAGATTATTTATTTTGATTATGTAAACAAAACCATAAATATTGAATAATGGTTATTCATAGATTATGTCAAATTTCAATACCTTACCATAGAATATCAATTTATTACCAAATCCCAGGAGAGAAATAATTAATAATTGCAAAGTTTTTTTTAAATGAAAGATAATATCTGTAACTATTATTGATCTTTAGTTATAATTTTTCTCAGAATAACTAGAGTGAATTATTATCACATTAAAATGTTATTATAACGTCTCTGTGGTGCGAAGTTCCCAATAAAATAGTGTTCTGTGGTTTCTTGTTGTTTTTATTCTGTTTGAAACTTTCAACAGTTATTTGTAGCTTTCTTTAAAAAAATGTGGAAAATGTTGTAAGGATAATTTCGATAGTTTGAAGTTCAGTATGAAATGATTATAGTCAGAAAATGCATTCTATTCTAATCTTTCTTGTTTATGAGCCGATAGCTTCCAGTTTCAAAGTTGATTAAATTTTAATTAACCATCATAACAAACATTCAGAAATATTATAACAAAGTCAAATTCTGTTATCTCCTAAGTTTGTGCTTCTATAACTTCTATAAAGGTACAAAACAAATCTGGGAGACTGGGTTCGAAGTTTTTAAAACCCATATGAGCTTAATTTGAAGCATTCCTATGTTAAAATAGATATAATTTGATGAACCCTGAAAGTCTGAAGCTATAAAGAACCAGCTCTTCATAAAGACAAGTCTTCAATTTAACAGATCCTGACAGAATATACATTACCTATTTCAAGGCTCTTCATGAAAATATACCAAAGTACATATGTGAGTGATGGAAACCTTTTTCTCTATTTATTATGGAATATTACTCTGGATTCAATATTAAACAAGGTGTTAGACATCATTAATAATGAATACAGCAATTGGCAAGTTAGATTTTGTAGTGAATGTAAGACAAATATTGTTCTGTGGCTAATTTCATCTATAGTGTTTAGTGGTGGAACCGCAACCTTTTTCCCCAAGAAATATTTCATAAAGACGTAAAATATGGCAACATTGAACAAATCTGATTATTGAATCATTTCAGCACAGAGTTGGATTTGGGAAAATCAGAAAATTTGGACAAAATTATATCGATTTAATTCCTTTCAACTTCAAATATATATATATATGTATAGGTAGAATCTTTGAGCAATTTTGTCGTAGCTGTGGAGTTTCAAGATGTTTTGAAACTAGAACAAGCGAGCAAAATGTTGAAAAACACTGACATGCAGTCAGGAGCTTTTGTTATGTATGATACTACAGGAACCTATATCTCAAATAAGTAATCACCACTTACAGTCTTTCTTCAATGTCTTACCAAGCCTCAACAACCTTTGATATCTTCCTTCCAGTAAGCTCATCTCCTTTGAATTACCTTATTTCCTACAAAGAATTAAATTCAATTTAACATCGTTGATCATATCGATTCTGAAAGCCAACTGATGTCGATAAAAACGACATCGACGCTCCTGTCCCAACCTTAATTCAAAGTGGTGCTCCGTTTCGCAAATGATCCTGCCTAAGAGATAAGTACGGGTGTTGCAACACGAGGTTTTCATTTGAATCAACTGTGATAATTGAGGGCGACTGGTCATTATTTTTTTCGATTTCACTGAAGGGTCAATTATTGTTATTGGAAGGTTTTTTGGCTAGCGCCCGCTGCTTTCACTTCTACACGCTACATGCCTTCACAACTGCAAATTACAATTATTTTGCATGGAAAGTTGGCTTTATAATCATCGTCGATTTGAGTTATACAGGGTGTTTCTGAATTAAAAGCTTTCTTAATCTTTATCATCATTGAAAATTATGCTGTGTATGTAAAAAAAAATTCACTTTTTCTGTGGATGTATGAAAATTGAGTAGACATACTGCAAAACTTTCTTGTTAGCTGAGAATAAAGAGTTAATATTTTTTCCGTTTTCAATCCGACAGCGTAACACTAACTTTGTGTATTTGAATATGTTATTGAAAACTAATTCATCGAGGAGATCAAATATATGTAAGAATGGTTAATCGGGTGAAACCTCAAGTAGCAGAAGGAAATGCCCTGATGAAGCCAAGCAGTAGAACCACGTGTCGGCAAGAACCATCTTCGCTCATTTCCTTCTGCTACTCGTGAATTCACCCGACATACCTTCCCTACATGTTATCAAAAACTTTTATTTCTTGAAATTCAAATAAATAGTTGCGTAGGTTAGGTCACAAATCAGTAAACTGTTACTGGTCAATGGTTTAGGAAAGGTTATCGTTTCATAATAAAACACCAGAACTTGAACTACTGACAAGGATGAACTATCAAATTATAAAACATTCAAAGTTAAAAAACGTGAAAGTTTCAGAATCAATTCTCTAAATGCTCTAAATTGATTGAATGGCCAAAATCTTCGTACCAGGGTTGCCAGCTTGACATTTTTTAAGTTATATGTACACAGAACGTTTTGACATACGAGCGTTATTTGTGTTGTTTAAAGTTACTTTAAAGATTCATCTCGCCCAAAAAGTGGAATTAACTCGTGAACGTTTATATGCGATTATTTTCTAAAACTTTCGACGTGGATTAACTCAACAACAGTGCATCGATGAACTTAAATCAATTTTTGGCGATGAAGCTCCATCGAGGACCAGTGTTTATCGATTCAAGTTCACTCCAAGAAGGTGGTTCAAAATCAGTTGTTGTTCCGAAAACCATTGATGCTGTGCGCCAACTTATATTGCAAGATCGTCATATAACCTATCGTGAGATTGAGACAACCTCAGGCATTAGTGTAACCAGCATACATTCAATACTGCATGAACATTTGACCGTCAAAAAAATTTGTTGGCGTTGGATTCCACACAATTTGTCAATTGCTCAAAAATAGGTGATTGGTCGAGAGAAATGCTCCAAAAATACGATCGCGGTGCTTCGAAGAACGTGTACGACATCGTGACAGGTGATGAATCGTGGATTTTCGCGTTGAGTGCAAAAGTAAACAGCAGTCGACTGTATGGGTGTTTTAAAATGAGCCAAATTCATCAAAAGTTTGTAGGATCGAAAGTGTTATCCCTACTTATGCGTTTCGTCCCTGGCGCACACATTTGGACTCATCAGTATGGCTTGTGTGCGCCATGCCATAGACGCAGAGGTTAGAAGTTTGAGGAGCCGCCGGGAGTTGAACCCGGCACCTAGTACCTAGTCGGTGTGAAACTTGAGTGCTAACTTCTAGGGCACCGAAGCGCTGTGAATTTAAGCTAAGCGTGGCTATATAGAGTGCCGCCAAGAGATCCCTATACACTCCCTGCCGCTGACAGAGTGCCGCTACACACTCCCTTACCAGTGACGGAAGAACGAAACCAGTGCATGTTACAAGGTCAGTAGGTGTAGCCGGGTGATTCAAAATCCTCATTACAAGATTTTTTTTGGAAAGTGGAACAAAAGAAAGTACGCTGATACTGTTTCTTGTATAACTTATGAGGAAATATTATACAGGTGTCTGAAAAAGGGCCCCAAAGTGAGCCTCAATAAAACTATAAAATCTCACTTTTTCAAATGGCAACCCTATAATTTTATAATTCCAATCGATGGCTCGTCAAAAACCAGTTAGGGTGTCACGAACATTTCATGTCTCTAAAATCAGTAGTTTTGCCGTTATTGAATAACATTCAAATATAAAAATTATAAAATTTATAATTATCATTTTGGCATTTTTGAGCACTTTTTGACATGACGAATATAAGACTTCTTATTCTTGTGCAACCTGGAACCTCTTGTATTTACGTGAATATGCCCTAGAATATTTATTTGATTTTCTTCATTATCTGCTACTGTATTCACACGATTCCATTTTGGGTAAATGCTTCCACTACGGAGAAAATTACTTCGATACTTCCTGAACTTTGATTTTGTTAAAGGTGGTAAATGTGGATTTCTTTCGTTGAAAGTTCTGGCTGCCCTTTGTAATATTTTGTTACATTCACTATAAATGAAGAACATATTCAATACATCACTGCAGTGGCGGCTTGTCCTATGAGGCAGGTTAGGCAGTGCCTCATCAAAAATTCTGAACCGTATATTTCTTCATTCCCTTTCATCATCACTTTTTTCCTCAATATTTTTCCCAATCTCACGTTCCTTGTATATTCATAACAAATAAAATCCTCTTTGAATAAACGGTTGGAGGCATGCCTAACGCAGGCTTCTTTGACTGAATTAGCGTGTTATCTACTTCGATGACCTACGAGAACGTAATGGAAAGCCGTTCTAGGATTAATCCGAGGCTGGCCTCTGCGCGATCTTAGCCGATCTGAGATCGTTTCGTTTCTGCGATGTCCAGAGGGTTATCTGCGTCGAAGCGGTGAGAACATATCTACGGCTTTGAAGGCGGCTTCTCGAGGAATTAGAGGCTGGCCTCAGGTTTTTATTCGAGTTAATCGGGAAGCGGGAAATAGAGAAATAGGGTTAGTTCACTTTGTCGTTATTTAGAGGTATTTTTTGGTGAATTTTTTCTGAAATATAAATCTTTTTTATCGAAAGTGACTACCAGATCGCGAAATGGATTCAGCGGGACCTAGTAATAGTAAATCTTTTGAAATTCCTAAGGAACATGTTCAGTGTACTTGTGATATTGTTAATTTTTTAATAAATAAGCAACATTTTTCGACTCATTCGTATGATGATAAATTATATTTAATTAAGGAAGTTAAGCGACCTGTTCCAGATTTGAGGAAATCTCTAGTGTCTAGTGGTGGGGTCGGTAAATCAAATCGGGGATTCCAAAATACGTGGTATGACAAGTACGACTGGCTTACTGGAAGTATTACTTTGAAAAAATATTTTGTTGGCCGTGCATTTTATTCTCAGCAACTAATGGAAATTCCGACAGAGTTTGGTCGAAAAGTGCTCAGCATATTTCATCTAATTGCAAGCTTACCGTTATGAGAAAGCAAAAACAAAATATCGCCACAGCAATAGACAATGCGCGTCAAATAGAAATTGAAAATTTCAATGCTAAAGTCAAAGAAAATCGACAAATTCGAAGAAGTTTAATAGATATTACGATGCACCTCTGTATGCAAGAGTTACCTTTTAGGGGACACGATGAATCGAATGAGTCTTTAAATCGCGGAAATTTCAAAGAATTGGTAGTTCTTGTTAGTAAATTTGAGGGCGTTCTGCTGATGATCTATTTCAATTTTTATCTTCAAAATTCGGAAAATTTGACAACTGCTTCCACAGAAAGAAGTTTTTCTGCGTTGAAAAGGATTAAAAATTATATAAGGAATACAACTGGACAGGCGCGGCTGAGTAATATGGCTAAAATTTCGATCGAAAAAGGATTCACAAAATCGCATGACGAAAATACTTTTATTGACAAGGTTATAGATCATTTCGCTGATCATAAAAATCGTAGAATTCCATTGATTTACAAAAATTTCAATATTGAAAACTCAATTTAGAATAATTTTCATTTATAACTTTCAGAATAAATCCTATTTTACACTGCCTTTTAATTTTTTATTCAGTGTTTATTTTTTCAGAGTTTATTTTATTTATTTAGAGTTCATTTCGTTATTTTGAAAATTTCCGTCTTGATCTGATCCGATTTCCTTCATTCCAATCCCACACGTGGCAGGAATGCTCTACACCTCCACGTTGGTTCTTGCTGTACAGCTGCATAATACTGGTTTTCATATTTTTGAGCAATTTAGTATATCGAAAAATAAGCTCTATTATATTGGAAAAATTAAATTAATGGCTTTTTTTTGCTGAATAGAATAAAGTAAATATGTTTATAAATAATTTTTTCATCAAAAATCCAAGCATTAGTGAAGAAAATTTTTTTGATATATTTATTATGCAACTGACGAAGTAGAGTTCACTATGTAAACTTTGTTCGCCATGTAAACCCTATATATATATACAGGGTGAGTCTTTGACCACTGCGTTAATTTTAACCATAGATTCTTGACGTCAAAAGAAACATTTTCTTCCTATAACATTTTTCCAAATTTGGCCCCGTTCAAAAGATATAGGGTGTTGAAATTTCATAAAAAAATTGCATTTTCATCTGTAATATTCAAACGACAATATCAATTGAAATGATCTCTTGTAGAAGGTTTTTGATAACAGTCATGCATGTTTTGGCATCAATAGATTTATTCCATTTCTTGTGGGTTTCTCACTACTACTCTACAGATTGGTTAAATTGCATGAAAAACAAATATCACTTGAACTAAAGGTCCGTATCTTTTACTTCCTGGAATCATTAGTCTTTTTGCAGATAAAATCATTCTTCATCTTTTCTCCTAAATTGCACCATTCTTGAGATATTTGAAGTTGAAAGGAATTAAATCGATATAATTTTGTCCAAATTTTCTGACTTTCCCAAATCCAACTCTGTGCTGAAATGATTCAATAACAAGATTTGTTCAATGTTGCCATATTTAATGTCTATATTAAATATTTCTTCAAAAAGGTTGGGGAAATCTCTTCCCTCTATGGTTCCACCACTAAAAACTAATAGATGAAATTAACCACTGAACAATTTTTGTCTTACATTCACTACAAAATCTAAATTGCTATTTGCTGTATTCATTGTTAGTGATGTCTAGCACCTTCTTTAATATTTAATCCAGAATAATATTCCATAATAAAGAAAAAGTTTTCCATCGCTCTTCGGTATATTTTGACCGTTGAAATAGGTAAAGTATTTTCTGTCAGGACCTGTTAAATTGAAGACTTGTCTTTATGAAGAGCTGGTTTTTATAGCTTCAGGCTTTCAGGGTTCATCAAATTATATCTATTCTAACATAGGAATATGCTGCAAATTGAGCTCATATGAGTTTTAAAAACTTCGAACCCAGACTCCTAGATTTGTTTTATACCTTTATTATCTTTATTTCATACACCGATTCAACCTTGTTCACAAACTTAAGAGATAATAGAATTTGACTTAGTTTTAATATTTCTGAATGTTTGTTATGATGCATGGTTAATTAAAATTCAATCAATATTGAAACTGGAAGATATAAGCTCATTAACAAGAAAGATTAGAATAGAATGCAATTTCTGACCATAATCATTTCATACTGAATTGAATAATTTAAAACTATCGATATTATCCCTAAAAATCTTTCCACTTTTTTTTTTTTTTTTTTTTTGAAGATACAAATAACTTTTGACAGTTTCAAACATAATCAAAACAACAAGGAACCACAGAATACTTTTTATTTGGAACTACCCACCACAGAGACGTTATAATATTTTAATGTGATAATAATTCATTCTAATTATTCTGAGAAAAATTATTACTAAAGATCAATAATAGTTACAGATATTATCTTTCATTTAAAAAAACATTGCATATATTAATTTTTTCTCTCTCATGGGGTTCGGTGATAAATTAATATTCTATGGTAAGGTATTAAAATTTGACATAATCTATGAATAACCATTATTCAATATTTATGTTCTTGTTTACGTAATTAAAACAGATACTTTGATTATACAAATCAGTAAACAGTAATTATAGTCTAAACAGAATAGATTCATATTAATGATTTAACAAAAATTTTTATCAAAGAACACCTAGTTGATTTTTCAAAATCAAATTTAGGTATTTCTTCAAGAAAGTATAATTGCACACCTAAATCTGGAAATACTTGTAATCTATCCAGGTAAATTGTTATTGGGATTCAGTACAGAAAATACCTGTTCACTGGTCTCTGTCAAGGAGAAGAAACTTCAGGAATATCAGTGTTTGGAAAATCGTAGATGATTTTTTCTGGCTTTGAGTGAAAAAGAAAGCACAGTGACAACCTCTTGCATTGGAAGCTTCATAGAAATGATGGTTATCATGATTTGGAAATTTTAAGAAGAAAATTATAAATGTATGATGATAACACCCAATAATTCTGAGGTTTTTTTGGAATTTCTCACTAGAAAGGCATGGTTTATAATCTTGAAGTAGAAAGAAAATATAGTAGAACAACAAAATCTATGTTTATTGTGTTGAATTTTTTTACCAGAAAATAAGTATTTTGTATCTTCCTTCTGGATATGGACCTCATCGGATGAAACATGAGTGAGTGAATCATTACTTAGAGGGAAAATAATGTTTTTAAACAATTCAGATTCAATAGTGAATGCTGTGGAAGGTATTTTTCATTCAAACTAAACTGGACTACAGAGGGGTATTTGCCCAATGTGAAAACTAAAAATGCTTATAATTTTTGAACGCAGCTGAATTTGGAAAAACCGTAATGGAAAAAGTGTTTCATTTGATCTCAAGAACCTATGGTTAAAATTAACGCAGTGGTCAAAGACTCACCCTGTATATATATATATTACATTATTAAATTTTTTTTATGTGCCTCACCATACTATATTGTCACGAGCCGCCACTGCATCACTGTTACTGTAATTCATATTTTGCATAGTGCCCGATTAATCAAAAAAGTATAAATGACAGTTCTCTAAAATGCATTATAAATCAACAGACATAGCCTTCTTGAAAACTTCTATCCTAATAAATCTATGGTTAGACTAAGAAACCTTGAATCAATCCTGAAATTCGAATTTTATTCAATAACGGCAAAACTACTGATTTTAGAGGCATGAAATGTTCGGGACACCCTAACTGGTTTTTGACGAGCCATCGATTGGAATTACAAAATTATAGGGTTGCCATTTGAAAAAGTGAGATTTTATAGTTTTATTGAGGCTCACTTTTTCAGACATCCTGTATAATATTTCCTCATAAGTTATACAAGAAACAGTATCAGCGTACTTTCTTTTGTTCCACTTTCGCAAAAAAAATTCTTGTAATGAGGGATTTTGAAGATATGGACACTAATTTGTGACAACCTTTTTTTCAAAAAATTTGATAATCAGGCTATAATTCAAGAACCGCTTGAGTGGTTGCACATATCATACATCAAATCAGTGTAGAATTGAACGAAGAATTCGAATATGTATAAATATACAGGGTGTTGCATTTGAAATAACGAAGTTACATTCGTTTCCGGTGAAACCGGAAGTAGATTCCTCTTGAAAATATTTTACAATTAAAGTTCATGTACTCTAAAACGAAAATCCAAAATCTTGAATCTGTATTACAATTCCTTCCTCGAAAACGTCTAATGAAACACTTAAAAAAATCACCCTGTATGTGTTCAATGAATTATACAAGGACTCGAACAGCGAGAAGCGATGATGTCAAAAGGGTGGCTGTGAACTGGATGCGGACTGCGCAAGACAGCATAAGCTGCATAATAAGAATAATTTCAAAATATTCACTTTTTCAAATTCCTATGGCCAATCAGATTCTCGCTCCATTATGCATTCAATACTCATAACTCGCTCAGAACTGACACTCTGTTTGAGTTGTTAACAAATGCTAGCCATTTCCGTCCCGCAATCGTAATGCAATTATCGGTTTGCGAGCCGCAAACGGCTTCGCTCGTTCCGTTAAGTTATCGGGCATAAAGCATCTATAATAAGAAACCTTACGATATCATTACCTGCGATAAGATGAAATTAGTTTTCGATGTATCATTATATCTAAGTCGGGATCGTGTTATACGATCGCCATGGAGAGGTTAGCACCGGTAATTATTGTGCGTGCTGGGTTTCTCTGCTGGAATGATGGATGCAAGGAACTGGAACAGAGGCGTTATGGGTCCGAGAAATAGTCCATTCAAGTTATATCGTCATCAAAACAAGCCTTGAGAGTGTAGTCGGTGCTCCTTATTCATAGGTTGTCAAATATCTCCTTCCGCTTTTTTGCTCTTTATTCAATGCTTTATAAAAAGTGTTCGGATTTAGTTCGAATATGCGCCGTTTTGTTCGATAATCTGTTTCCATCTAGACGGCAGTTTCATAATACCTCCCTCGTAGAAGCCCCCTCCTTATTTGCAAAGAACTCGAACAGCCACGTTTCACAAGCCTCTTTGAGTTCAACTTTACACCACCAAGGGCGTTCGCCATGGACAGGAACAAGTGGTAATCACTGGTAATCACTTGGCGCTAAGTCCGAGCTATATGGTGGATGCGATAAAACCTCCCATCCGAGCTCCTGTAGCTTCTGACAAGTCATCAACGAAGTGTGTGGTCTGGCGTTTTCACTACACCCTTCCTGTTGGCCAATTCTGGAGGCTTCTGGTCGATCGTCTGCTTCAAGCGGTCTAGTTGTTCGCAGTAGATGATAGAATTGAGCGTCTGGTCATATGGGAGCAGCTCATAGTGGATGATTCCCTTCTCTAAAATAATATATATACAGGGTGAGTCTTTGACCACTGCGTTAATTTTAACCATAGGTTCTAGAGATCAAAAGAAACACTTTTTCCATTACGGTTTTTCTATATTCAGCTGCGTTGAAAAGTTATAAGCATTTTAAGTTTTCTCATTGGGCAAATACCCCTCTGTAGTCCAGTATAGTTTGAATGAAAATAATTTCCACAGCATCCACTATTGAATCTGAATTGCTTAAAAACATTATTTTCCCTCTAAGAAATGATTCACTCACTCATGTTTCATCCGATGAGGTCCATATCCAGAAGGAAAAAATTCAACACCATAAACATAGATATTTGTTGTTCTACTATATTTTCATTCTACTTCAAGATTATAAACCTTGCCTTCCTAGTGAGAAATTCCAAAAAACCTCAGAATTATTGGGTGTTATCATCATACATTTGTAATTTTCTTCTTAAAATTTCCAAATCATGAAAACCATCATTTCTATGAAAACTTCCAAGGCAAGAGGTTGTCACTGTGCTTTTTCACTCAAAGCCAGAAAAAATCATCTATGATTTTCCAAACACTGATATTTCTGAAATTTCTTCTCCTTGACAGAGACCAGTGAACAGGTCTATGAGGTCTCATGATATACTGTTAAAAATATGAAAATCTTTTTCGAAATCTTCAACAACAATGAATGATGTCACTACGAATAATCATTTTAAAGTGATGTTACTTTGCTTGATGATTATTTTCTGTACTGACTCCCAATAACAATTTACCTGGATAGATTACAAGTATTTCCAGATTTAGGTGTGCAATTATACTTTCTTGAAGAAATACCTAAATTTGATTTTGAAAAAATCAACTAGGTGTTCTTTAATTAAAAATTTTTGTTAAATCATTTATTTGAATCTATTCTGTTTGGACTATAATTACTGATTACTGATTTTTATAATCAGAGTATCTGTTTTAATTACGTAAACAAGAACATAAATATTGAATAATGGTTATTCATAGATTATGTCAAATTTTAATACCTTACCATAGAATATTAATTTATTACCGAACCCCAGGAGCGAAAAAATTAATATTTGCAATGTTTTTTTAAATGAAAGATAATATCTGTAACTATTATTGATCTTTAGTTATAATTTTCCTCAGAATAATTAGAGTGAATTATTATCACATTGAAATATTATAACGTCTCTGTGGTGGGTAGTTCCAAATAAAAAAGTGTTCTGTGGTTCCTTGTTGTTTTGATTCTGTTTGAAACTGTCAACAGTTATTTGTAGCTTTCTTTCAGAAAAATGTGGAATATATTGGAAGGATAATATCGATAGTGTTAAGTTATTCAATTCAGTATGGAATTATTATGGTCGGAAAATGCATTCTATTCTAATCTTTCTTGTTTATGAGCTTATAGCTTCCAGTTTCAATATTGATTGAATTTTAATTAACCGGCATCATAACAAACATTCAGAAATATTAAAACTAAGTCAAATTCTATATCTTCTAAGTTTGTGAACAAGGTTGAATCGGTGTCTGAAATAAAGATAATAAAGGTATAAAACAAATCTAGGAGACTGGGTTCTGAAGTTTTTAAAACTCATATGAGCTCAATTTGCAGCATTCCTATGTTAGAATAGATATAATTTGATGAACCCTGAAAGTCTGAAGCTATAAAAAACCAGCTCTTCATAAAGACAAGTCTTCAATTTAACAGGTCCTGACAGAAAATACTTTACCTATTTCAACGGTCAAAATATACCGAAGAGTGATGGAAAACTTTGTCTCTATTTATTACGGAATATTATTCTGGATTAAATATTAAACAAGGTGCTAGACATCATTAACAATGAATACAGCAAATGGCAATTTAGATTTTGTGGTGAATGTAAGACAAAAATTGTTCAGTGGTTAATTTCATCTATAGTGTTTAGTGGTGGAACCATAGACTGGAGAGATTTCCCCAACCTTTTGTAGAAATATTTAATAAAGACATAAAATATGGCAACATTGAACAAATCTGATTATTGAATCATTTCAGCACAGAGTTGGATTTGGGAAAATCAGAAAATTTGGACAAAATTATATCGATTCAATTCCTTTCAACTTCAAATATCTCAAGAATGGTGCAATTTAGGAGAAAAGATGAAGAATGATTTTATATGCAAAAAAGACTAATGATTCCAGGAAGTACGAGATACGGACCTTTAGTTCAAGCGATATTTGTGTTTCATGCAATTTAACCAATCTGTAGAGTAGTAGTGAGAAACCCACAAGAAGTGGAATAAATCTATTGATGCCAAAATATGCACGAGTGTTATCAAAAACCTTCTACAAGAGATCATTTCAATTGATATTGTCGTTTGAATATTACAGGTGAAAATGCAATTTTTTCATAAAATTTCAACACCCTATATCTTTTGAACGGGGCCATATTTGAAAAGATGTTATAGGAAGAAAATGTTTCTTTTGACGTCAAAAATCTATGGTTGAAATTAACGCAGTGGTCAAAGACTCACCCTGTATAATAATAATAAAACTATAAAAGGTTAATTGATAATCTTCTTAGTAAATTTACGCATTAAGTATTCTGAAAGGGCGAGTTTGAACCTGTCTACTTAATTTCTTTAAAATATTGCAATATCGAAGCCTCTTTTGCCTTTCTAAATTGTAACAAGTCCTCAGTAATTACACCAAATGCCTGCTTCAGTAAACAGATTGTTACGTGTGCTGTGCCAGCATACATTAATTTTACCCCGATGCCGAAGATCTCGACCAATCAGGAAACGAAGCGCGCTTGCTGTCAATGACAGAGAGGACTATAGGCCCTCTTTGTCATATTTTCAACGGTTTGTTTTGACAATCAGCCATTTAATTCGAATTTATACTTTTGCTAGAAGTAATTATTGGATTTTTTGTTAGCGTTAGCAACGTGTTGATATTTGAAAATTGCAGTAAGAGTAATTTTTATTATCTTTCATCATGGACGGAGAAAAGTAAGTATTGTATTTATCTATTATTTTGTAGAAAATACACTAAACCAATTTATTTGGAAATTTTAATTTTCAGGTATAAACAATTATCTTCTGCTTCGACGAAATGTCGTCATATGCGGAATATTCATCATCAAGATCTTATTCCAAAGCAATTAAAGCATTTAAAATGCCCAATTTGCCCAGAAGAAAAGAAAATTGCTCATGAGTCCCATAAGGCTTTGGATATTCATTTAGAGCAAATTCATTCCATTAACATCATAACATCACAGTTGACTTTTAAAAACGAAGAAGAATTTGAGGCTTGGCGAGCATTGGAGAATAGAAGTGTCGATTACATAAAACGAAGATATCGGAAAAGCAGTGATGGATTAGTAATTTATTTTGAATGTATAATCGCAGTAATTATTCAGGTTTGTTTCTTTATGTTTTCCACCAGTTTGATATAATGAGTTCGTATGAAATCATGGTGATATTAGGAAACCATTTAACTTCCAGGATATTCAATGTAGCAAATGCAGCATGAAAACTGGAGGAAGTATCAGAATATCTGGGTTCTGCCTTTCTAGAATTCCTGTGAAGATAAGTAGTACAGGTAAGTTTTTTAGTTATTCATTTGTGTTAAACTAGAAATATGATCCAATATTTCATTTGTATGTTTTAGCTGTGAATGTAACATTCGTAGAAACACATGTAGGTCATGAGGATGAACTACACTCTAAACGTTTGAGTAAGGACGATCAGAAATTGATTGCTGATGAATTGGAAGTTGGAATTTCAAAAGAGAGCATTTTACAGGATACTAAAAATGTTACAGAAGAAAAACTGCAAAGAATTAATGTACTCGCAAGGGCAGATCTTTCTTATATTATGCGAAAATTCAATATTGAAGAAACGAAAACATGATGATGACATGCTACGGCTTTAAAAGTTAAATTAGATTAATCTAATAAAATTTCTAATTTTTCCATAGATTCTGACAGTAAATTTCAAGTAAGTCTTTGTGATAAGTCAGACATGTGTTTTTCATAGCAGTTGATTGTAGATGGAGTTAAAACAAAGCATTATGAAACTTAAATCGTTGCATGAGAGTGATATTGGACGTATAATGAAATTGATTGATGAAGCACATGATTTGACACATGGTACTAGTGCAACTAGAAGAAAAAGAAAAATGGAGAAACAATTATATTTCCCAAAACATACTAGTTGAATTTAATATTTTGTAATTTCTTTCTCTTCAAAGATAGTTTATTCATTAAATTTGATTCGAAGGTGTTGAGGTAGCAGTTCTGTAAGCTTATTCAGTGAAGCCTGTTTTTCAAGAACAAGAAAATTCTAATAAGATGCATGGTGAAGATCAGTTTAAAAAAAAAGGAAATTGATCTCATATGTGGGTTTTGCTGCTGCTTGATAGATGGAGGTGCTAGGATTTTGATGAAGCATGTTTAACTTAAAATTATCATTCACCATTTGACTAAGCAAAATTGAATTTTCTCTCCAATCTAAGAATTATACTCCATTTTTATTTGAACAGAATGTAAATATCAATAAAAGCCATGAAATATATCAGCACCTTCGAAATAATGCATTTTCCAACAAACCTGATCCTGTAAAGAAAACAATGAGTGTAATATATTGATACTGACTTTTTAGTGTTGCTTCAAGTGCCTTATTGTCAATAAGATATTTCGATAAATTTAAAACAGAAAATAGTATATGTGGTCATACTATTTGGTACGTTTACATATGCACCATTTATCCTTGTTTGTAACTCACATATCATTTTATTTGAGATGCTGCAATGAGTAATGAAAGTTTGAGTGTTTTGTTCGAATATACTGTGAAACATTTCAATTTGTTTTATTGTCATGAATTAGAAATATGCATTAAATTAATTATACTACCGATATTGGCCCCTGTTGAGCATCATGCGATATGTTTTTATGTTTATACTGGCTTACCTAGGTATACATAATGTGCACCCCTCAGAAGCTAATTAAAGCTTGTGCGAGTTAGGTTAACCAGTGTGTGTTCTGTGTAGGCTTTGTTACTGTGTCCTTACGCCACCTTAGGCACAGCACTGTTAATTTTAGACCCAACAGTGAATGGTGGCCGCATACCGAAAGCTAGAAAATTTCTTTCCTAGCCCCGGACTTGAACCTACGACATTTCGGGTTTCCACGTCAAAGGTCAAGGCTTTATTCCACTAAGATATGCGACACGCATATCTTAGGAGTAATTAAATTATTTTTATAAGATACAAAAATTTTGACCAATTGTAAAGGATACTTGGAACTTATTGCATAAATGATCAAAAAAATACCTACAATAACATTAATGTCTGCTTTCGCACCATACAAAATATTAACTTAGTATAATTCGAAATGAAATAAGAATTTATTGATGCTACAAGTATTAGATTTTATTCATCAATCAAATATTTTGTGTTTACTTGTTTCAAAAAATTTTGAGGATATAGGTAACTTATTGCTGGTTTATTTTTATTAACATCCCCTACAAATATTTATCATCACTATAGAAACTGATATGGCACTCCGTATTTACACTGTCTTTTACTTGAACCTGTAGTTTTCATCAACAGATTCATGCTTATGCTGGAAATAGGGAGCCCTGAAAGTATAATCCAAGGGGAATTGTTATCCATTTCTTCATTAGAATGAATCTATAAATGTCCATTTAAAAATAAATGCTATTAAACTGAAAACAAAAGCAGCATATAAGATAGAAAGGCAAAACCGGAAAAAAGTTTTTGGAATCCTCTCCTGCATGGCGCTCTAGCGTATTGCGGCGATATCTTTAACCTCAATCATATTTTTGATTAATCTTTCCTCACGTCGAAGTAGGACGTGAAGCTAAACTTTATGGAACACAGTGCATCTACGTGATTGGTCGGCATCGGGGTAAAATTAATGTATGCTTGCTGTGCCACCGTTCTGTTGGAACCACATGTTTGCCAAGTCCATAGCTTGCAATTGGGGCCAAAAAAATCGGTATCATGGCGCGGTAGCGATCGCCATTGACCGT
Organism: Micraspis discolor; assembly: GCA_030674115.1. Taxonomy (NCBI): domain Eukaryota; kingdom Metazoa; phylum Arthropoda; class Insecta; order Coleoptera; family Coccinellidae; genus Micraspis; species Micraspis discolor. Next base: position 33,636 of record JARTUT010000568.1, on the reverse strand, counting down.
ACATGACGATTGTTGGCATCAACGAAAAATACGGTCAATGATGCCGCCGGCGTGAAGAACGCCCCAAACCGTCATTTTTGGGGATGCAATTGAGTCTCGTGAATTACGTGTGGATTGTTGCCTGTCCAATAACTCATATTTTGCTTATTGACAAAACCGTTGGGCCAAAAATGAGATTCTTCGCTGAAGATGATTTTTCGATTAATATTATGATCGTGGCGCAGCTTTTCCAGAGCCCAATCGGAGAACGTACATCGCTTCAAATGTTCCAACGGCTTCAATTCTTGAGTCAGCTTGATCTTGTACGGGTGTAAACCAAGATCCTTACGCAAAATTCGCCATAGAGTGGTCTGACGGATGCCCAATTCTTGAGAACGCCGTGGAATTGACTGATTTGGGTCGTCGGCTACAGAGGCTGGAACGGCAGCGATGTTTCGTTACTGCGACCGGCCCTTTGTCTCACTGGCACGATAACATCCAACAGCAAATATGTAGACTCCAATTTTTGCACCAAACTTGTGATTGCCTGTCTACTAGGGCGCGAATTAAGACCGAAAATTGGAGTTAAGGCTCTCAAAGTTGCGGACACCGACTCCGAATTTCGATAGTAAATCTCTACAACTTGCAAACGTTGTTCGTTCGTGTACTTGATCAAAATGTTCACTTTACTGAATCAATTGACGTTGACAGTTTGATGATTGGTCTAAGGGTGCATTCACAAATTAAATTCAAAGTTGTCAAGTACCCATTGGAAAACCTGATAGAAGGACGGTGGGTATATCTGGGTTAAGAACAAGAGCGCAAGTTGAGTATTTTGCAAAATTTTTGAAAAATTATGATTGCCCTCTGTAATAACCATGCTGAATAATGCAAGTGTAATATCCGGTCCCATAAGTAAGATTTGGCTGATAATATCCAGTGCAAATTTCCACGTTACCGATTCCGGTGATCACATTACTTAATTAAGCTGTCCCCGGTGATATTTATTACATGGATTACTGAAGCAACAGGCCACAGCCAATCATTAAAGCTCATTACGATAATTTTAGCCCTTGGAAGCCGCGTCGGAAATACTGTCAGATCATGAGGAAGCCTATTTGGGTCAACATCATCATATTTTGATGGACGGTGGAGAGTTAATTTTCGGAACTGAAATATATTCGCCAGTTTTTGCATTCAGGTTGATTATAACACCTTTTAGTTGGGTCTCATTCTTTCCAATTTTAAAAAAATTGAGTTTCAACGACAGGAATGAATTGTGGAAAATTAAATGATTGTAAAAATTTACGGCAAATTTGTCCTGAGTTGTACTATGAATTTTTTCATGGAATACTTCGTATTTTCTGGAAAATACCCAAAAGGATGATCCCAATTTCAATATCATTATTGAACTGATGACATTGCTAATGCTTACCAGCATTCGGATTTCCGTACTCTGGAAAATATACTGTCATCACACAGCACATTGAATGATAATAACTAAAAATCTAGCAAAGGCGTCACTATCTGTCTCGCTCTCTCTTAAAATAAAACGTTACTCTATCTCACTCTTCTACATCTGGTCATCTCACTTACCTAAGTAAGGGCGATTTTTGACCACGCAATAGTACCTATTATTCATAGTAATCAGGTAAATTTTTTTTGTTTGTTTTTGGGTCCTTTTGCAAATAAATAAGTAATTTTATTTTTATGAAAGGATAAGTAGCAAGTATTAAACTATTTATCTTGATTAAATAGACCATTTTTAAAGTACCTAACTTGCCGAGGGTAGTACGGTACATTTTTTTAAAATTTTTGTCAGAGTTAGCTGAAAACATATTTTTAGCCATGTGTCAACGAAAATTATATTTTTTTACTAAAACAATTGCACCTAACAATGGATTAGTGACTGTAATCAATAGCGTGATTATTTAGGATTACGTTTAAAAAAATCACTGCAAAGTCACTAGAAAATTTGTGACTACAAAAATATACCTATTGCCATTAAACCAAGTGACATAAACATTTTTTATTTTGCTAGAACTGGTATAACCTAATTGAAGGAAGAAGTATCGAACTTCGTTGACACCAAGAGATAGGTAAGTTATCGGGTTTTTAAGTTCAAAGGGCTCTTGTTACGTAGATTCTTTATTGATTACAATTCCAAGCTTTCGGCTACATTCCAGCCTTCTTCAGGGACTACAAATTTAAAACTGATCGATTACTATTTTGAATTTTGAAAAAAGAAGAAAACAAAAATATATTCTAATGAAAAGAATAAAAATAATTCAAAAAGATTTTACTTACTATCAATGTGAGGTTTAAAATAAATCTGTCCCTGTTACACATCAAAACCAAAAGGTAAACATACAATTTCTTTTATAACGATGGTACTTTGTAGAAAACAATACTGGTACATTTAGAACTTCGACTCAACATACAATTTTCGTAAAAATATAAAACTCCATTAGATTTTTCAACATTAAAATGTTCAAAAAATTTTTATATATATTATGTCTGACAGGCCATTTTTAGGTTAACCAAATTGTCGAAATCATTAATCGATAAATCACAGCTATGTCAAAAAAGCAGGATTCTGTGTTAGAACCATAGAATGCTGTGGTCCTATTCTTCATACAAAGTTAATTACTTAATTAACTTTAACAAGATTAATTAATTAATCTTGAAAATCTAATGGAGTTTTATATTTTTACGAAAATTGTATGTTGAGTCGAAGTTCTAAATGTACCAGTATTGTTTTCTACAAAGTACCATCGTTATAAAAGAAATTGTATGTTTACCTTTTGGTTTTGATGTGTAACAGGGACAGATTTATTTTAAACCTCACATTGATAGTAAGTAAAATCTTTTTGAATTATTTTTATTCTTTTCATTAGAATATATTTTTGTTTTCTTCTTTTTTCAAAATTCAAAATAGTAATCGATCAGTTTTAAATTTGTAGTCCCTGAAGAAGGCTGGAATGTAGCCGAAAGCTTGGAATTGTAATCAATAAAGAGTCTACGTAACAAGAGCCCTTTGAACTTAAAAACCCGATAACTTACCTATCTCTTGGTGTCAACGAAGTTCGATACTTCTTCCTTCAATCAGCTTCAGAAATGGTCTTCTTCGAAGACATGCGTTCTACCTATGGTGAATTGATCGTTACAAACCTGAAAAATTGGGCAAAAATTAATAACAGGATCTGTGCTCTGAGAAATCAACGACTTTTCCTCTTGCGATGTAGATCAGAGGGAGTGTTACCAAACCACATCAGAAAAGGAAAAGGTTAGGGATACCAAACACTGGAAATACTGGAACATACATACAACGGTTGGAATCATTGGATGATAGGTTGGACACCAAGATCCTTAATATTCAGATTCAGGCTACCTGCGACAGTCTTGTGTATTGGGAAAAATCACAACTTAAAGTAGAATTAGATATTAAATCTGTATTACCTGAACACACAGTAAATGAATTTTTAGAAAACAAACCATTCAATACAATCGTAAATTTCATTGTAAAAAACAATTCAAAACAACAAATTAAATGTAATCATAATACAACATAAAAGTTTACACAAGATCAATACCCAAGAAAAATGGTTAAAAAATTTATCAAGTGTTGATATTCCCAATGATGTGAAGGCAATACTGTCGCTGGGACCTGGTTTTGCTTATAAAAATCCAACAAAATGTGATGTTACGAGTTTTTGGCTGATGTAGAATATATTGTCAGTAGAACTGAAATAAGTGATAGAAATTTATTAAGAGCAAAAGTCACAAATGTCATAACAAATTTCATAAATAAAAAGGAACTAAAAAAACTCCATTTATAACGAAAGAGATACTTAACACTAAAAATTCCTTGATGACCACAATGAACTAATAGTAACTAAGTCTGACAAAGGGAATGTATCTGTAATAATGGATAAACAAGTTTACGTTACTAAATCTTTAGAATTACTTAATGACATTAATTATTATACACCTTTAAACGATGATCCTACTGACAAATTTCAAAACAAAATTAATAGACACATTTCTAAACTGAAAAGTGACCACAAATTAAATGAAAATCAAGCCAGAGAGCTCTACACATACAGTTCGGTCTCTCCTAAGTTTTATGCTCTGCCTAAGATACATAAAGAGGTTTTATCTATGAGACCAATAATTTCAAGCATAGGTACGCCAAACACTAAGATTTCGGTTTTTATTAGAGACATACTTACTTCATCATATAATAACAACAACCGTTATTACATTAAAGATTCCTTTGATTTTAGTAGTTCAATTAAAAATTTCATCATACCACCTGACCATGTTATGGCCAGTCTGGACGTAGTCTCCCTCTTTATGAACATTACTGTAGAAGCATCCATTAGGTCAATAGAAAAAAGATGGGACACCATAGCACCAATTAGCCCTTTAGACCAAATAGAATTTGTTAGATTAGTAAAGTTAATTTTTGAAACAACATACTGTAGATTCAACAATGGTTTTTTTAAGCAAACAAAAGGCACACCGATGGGCTCTGTTGTCTCACCCATCTTGGCTCAGATGGTGATGGATGATTTGCTTGATGAGAGCTTACCCAGGCTATCTTTTGAGGTGCCATATATAAAAAATTTGTTGATGACCTTTTCTGTGTCTTGCCACATACGGGCTTCGATGAAATATTAAATGTGTTCAATGCATTTGATGTTAATATACAATTTACACATGAGGTTGAAATTGACCAGAAAATTCCTTTTCTGGACGTTTTACTAATTAGGCATGATGAACACATAATAAAAACCAATTGGTATATAAAACCAATGAGTTCTGGCAGATACTTGAATTTCAACTCAAACCATGAAACTAAACACAAAATAAACTTGGTTTTAGGTTTGAAAAAACGGATAAAAAATATTGTAGATCCAATATATTACAAAGATTGTTTAGAAAGGTTGAAAATTCTGTTGGTCAATAATTCGTACCCAGTTAGACTGTTAAACAGACTCCTTTATGGCACGACACGACTTCTGTCCCCGTGATCAGGGTGAAATTGAGCCAATGGAGCCAGAACAAAATCATAACTGTTATTTTTCATTAGAGTATTATAATGATTTGACACCAAATATCATTGCATTAATTAAACAAAAGTATCCAAATTTTAAAATAGCTTGTAAAATTCCGAATAAATTGAGTAGTAGTATTTTTTCGAGGCTAAAAGACAAGGAAGATACGCTAGATTCAGTGGATGTCATATATAAGATAAATTGTGGTGCATGTGAGGCTTGCTATGTTGGACAGACTGGCCGTAAGTTAAAAGTAAGATTAAAGGAACATAAAGGGACGTACAACAGTTAGGTAAAAAAACCGGCCTATCGAAGCATACAACTGAAACAGGACATAAAATGAACTTCGATAATGTTGAAGTATTGAGATACGTTTCAAATCAGAAAAAAACGGTTGTTCCTAGAGTCAGTAGAGATTAATAAAAACGTTAATAACATCAATGTATGTACTGATACTCAAGATATAAGTTTAATTTATTGTAATATTCTACATAACACAAGGAGCGTAGGAGTTGGGAGAGGGCGAATTGAAAGGCAAAGGGCCCTTACAAGTAATTAACTTTGTATGAAGAATAGGACCACAGCATTCTATGGTTCTAACACAGAATCCTGCTTTTTGACATAGCTGTGATTTATCGATTAATGATTTCGACAATTTGGTTAACCTAAAAATGGCCTGTCAGACATAATATATATAAAAATTTTTTGAACATTTTAATGTTGAAAAATCTAATGGAGTTTTATATTTTTACGAAAATTGTATGTTGAGTCGAAGTTCTAAATGTACCAGTATTGTTTTCTACAAAGTACCATCGTTATAAAAGAAATTGTATGTTTACCTTTTGGTTTTGATGTGTAACAGGGACAGATTTATTTTAAACCTCACATTGATAGTAAGTAAAATCTTTTTGAATTATTTTTATTCTTTTCATTAGAATATATTTTTGTTTTCTTCTTTTTTTCAAAATTCAAAATAGTAATCGATCAGTTTTAAATTTGTAGTCCCTGAAGAAGGCTGGAATGTAGCCGAAAGCTTGGAATTGTAATCAATAAAGAGTCTACGTAACAAGAGCCCTTTGAACTTAAAAATGGTATAACCTAGCTTATCGCCCAGTAACCGCTTGACCTTGAGTAACGAGACACCTGTATATATAAATTGACAAATGTATATATAAATTGCAGAGCTGTGCCAAAGCATTGTGCTTAGTGCTCGTGAAAGCACTCTAAGCACTTTAGTGCTTCCGAGCACTGTGCTCGCGAGCACTTTTCAAAGGCTAGTGCTTAGTGCTTGTTTTTCGGAGCACTCTCATGAAAATCTTAGTGCTTAGTAATCCGCTAAGCACTAAGCCTTTCCGAATTCTTGAAGTAGGGTCAATATAAGCAGGTACGGTGTTTGATTTTTTATGTGCGCAAAGATAATATGATCGTTTTGAATTAATATTCAGTATTTCTTCAGTCACCATTGATTTGACTTTATGGTTATGAAGGCCAGAAAATTTTTAGTTTTTGCGCGCTTGTTACTAGTGGAACAGGCGGGCTATCGTTCTGTCCAAATGTCTGTAATTTCCGAATATCGAGCCGAAAATGGTTTCAATCCATTGGGTTCGACTTCTTGATGGAGAAACCTTGGTCAAATTAAAGTAGGTCTGGCTGGCCGGCCCTCCGATCGTATACTCTTCCGAAGGAGATGACCTAGAGTTTTCATTTTTCAGAATAGGTTGATCGTTCAAATATCTCGGTCAAGTTCGTTATTGGGCCAAATCCATCGAATAGTTTAGCAGTTAATAACATTAATTTCTTGAATATTCATCCTATCAATTCGTAATTCAGAGAATATCTAGATAGCGTTAGAAGGAAGGAGTAAATTTCGAGAAAATCGTCACGAGAGAAAATTTTTTGAAAATTCCCAAAATGTTTTTTTTCAATACACGATATCTCATAAGTTATTCGTCAGATCACAACAATTTAGGGCATTTATGCAGGGTATAGGTACCTAAAATATTTTAAAATTTCATCATCATAGCGTACAATCTCCAGAAGATATAAGAGTTTTTCTGAAAATGAAGTCACAGATTATTTCTATCTATGAATTCACATCACATCAACTATAAATCTCTAAAAGGGTGCTTTTAATTTTATGACAAGTTGTCATAATGAGTGAATATTGAGCCGAAAATGAAACTAATTCTGTGGGTTCATTTTTATGACAAACATGTCTAAAATACTGGTGTGTGCAGTTGTCATATTTTGAATGGAAATGTCATTATGAATTTTACGACAAGAGGACTATTTTTTTTCCCAAATGTCTGTAATTTCTGAATATCGAGCTGAAAATGATCGCCATCTGTTGGATTTGACTCGTGATGAAGAAACGGTGGTCCAATTTGAAAATGTTTGGCTGAATATTCTCTATCTTCCGAAAGAGATGAGATAGAGATTCCATATTAATAGAATTAGTTTATTATTCAAATATAAGTCAAGTTAGTTATTGGGCCAGACCTGTCCGATAGCTCAGCAATTATGAATCTGAAATTCGGTTATAATTGATGACACTCAACTACAACAACTTATATATGGTATAGAAATGTGGAAAGAATGCCAGATCGAAGAATTTGCTGAACTGTAAGTTCACTCAACTTCCATTTAAGATACATGTTTATTGATTCTTTCACACTCATTGTGCTGGCTGATTTTGAATCGCACTCTTTTTAAGTCTGAGAAAAGACTTTAGAACAAGCGCGTAAAAGCTCCTGATCTCACGTCAGTGCTTTCCACATTTTTTCAGTAATGTGTTCTCGCTTATAAAACAATTGGTCCTCGATTATTAATTCAACTTTATACATTGATTAGGAACAGCCATTCAGATTCAGATCGACGAATAAGATTAACTAGTACCAGAATGTAAATTGAATGCATGCGTTTCACAAAACAAATAAAATGGCTTTTGAGTTTTTCCCAGTCTCGAAATCATAATTTTAGATATGTCGATGAAGCTAAAGAGTTCTCATTTCAATCAAACAATATTACATAAAATAGTTTCCAATAAAGTGCTTAGTGCTCGAAATATTCAATTACTTTTTGCAAAAGTGCTCGGTAATCCGGAGCCTTCTGTCGAAAGCGGTGCTTAGAACTCGAGACTCGAAGCCTTTTTTTCGAGTGCTTAGGGCTTAGTGCTCGAAGCACTTTTTCGGTGCTTAGCACAGCTCTGATAAATTGTAGATCGTATAATTGAGTTCACTTGTATCCAGGTTAACACTGTCAACTCTAAATTTCTTGTATTTTGTATATATAGACCTAACACACCACCACAAGCTAGTGTTGAAATTTTTCTTGATGGTATTGAATCTATTTTAGGTAAATGCCTTGTTGAAAACGTACATTTCATACTGGCGGGTGACTTTAATATTGATCTGATGACGGATTCCAAACCAAAAGAAGATTTTATGAATTTGGTGAAAAGCTTTGGTGCAATTGCAACTATAATAGAGCCAACTAGAGTTACTGAACACTCTGCTTCCTGTCTAGATAACATAATAACCAATATTGAAGGGGGTGAGTCTCGAGTATTGAAATCTCATTTGTCTGACCACTTCTCACAGAAGTTTACTTTGCCTGTAACATTGCAACTACAGCAGCATGAAAAGGTTAGATGTAGAAAAGTCAATAACGAGACAATGGCAACTTTGAATGAATATCTGTCTCCGGAAATGTGGAATAACATCACGTCTACTTCAAATTTGGATGCCAACAAGATGTGGAATGAATTTTCTAAAATTTTCAGATCCCATTTTGAGACCAGCTTCCCACTGGTAGAATTTCCTGCACAAAATAAAGACAAGTTTAATTTTCGTGAAAATACAGAAATAATGTCAATAAAATCATTGCTTGATAGAGTTTATACTGTTTCTAGTGTAAAACCAGAGTTTTCGAATCTATACAAAAAATCAAACGCCTTTATGATGAAGCAATCATTCGTCACAAACACAAATTCTATAACGAGAAAATAGTGAATTCCTCCAATAAGTCAAAAACAGTTTGGAAAATTGTAAATAATTTAACAGGAAAAAAAGAAAAGAACCAAATGAATATTTCCATGATTGGTGAGCCCACTGATATGGCTAATGATTTCAATGCTCACTTTGTAGAGATTGCAAAAGACCTTACTAAGGATTTTCAAATATCAAGCAATCACATTAAGACACAGGGATTTCACAAGTCATTTTTTATTTTTGATATCGAGGAATCCGAAGTTATTGCAGTGGTTAGAAAGATGAAAAATGGTTCATCTTTTGGACATGATCAAATACCAATATCAGTGATAAAAGGTTGTATAGATAATATTGTGAAACCATTATGTGTAATCTTAAATAAATCATTTACAACAGGAATATTTCCAGACGAATTTAAGATAGCGGTTGTTAAGCCTTTACATAAAAAAGATGATCCTGAGGACTTCAATAACTATAGGCCAATCAGTCTGCTTACATCCTTTTCCAAAATTTTCGAAAAGATACTTGCCTGTCGACTGTTGGACTATCTCAGCAAATTCAAACTTTTGAACCCCAGTCAACACGGCTTCTTACTAGGTCGAAATACGGAAACGGCAATGTACGAGCTTACACAGACAGTTCTGAATGCATTAGACCAGGGCGATATCCCCATTGGACTTTTCCTGGATCTGTCCAAGGCGTTTGACTGTGTAGTACATGACTATTACTGATGAAGCTTGAAAAGCTTGGTATTAGAGGTTGTCAACTTGATCTTTTCAGAAGTTACCTTCAGGACAGGAAGCAGAGAGTTCTTATACAAATAAATGATATGCAATATATGTCCGATGAGAGAATAATCAAACTAGGTATAATACAGGGCAGCATTTTAGGCCCCTTCTTTTCATTTTTACATCAATGATCCAGTCCCTATAATGAATAATACAAGGGCAGTACCATTGGACTATGCTTATGATAAGAATTTAATTATCATTTCTGATCAAATGAGCAACCTGCAGTCTGACTTGTACATGCTTATAAAGAAGGTGAATGAATGGTGTATTGAAAACGCGTTGATATTGAATACTGACAAAACCGAAGTCATGCTTTTCACCACAGGTTCATCCCTGCAATGTTCTGATTTTAGTTATGGTGATCAGATTAAGAAATTTTCTGGAACAGTAAAATTTCTGGGATTGTTTATAGATTGTTTCATGAAGTGGAAAGTGCATATTGACCATGTTATAGGAAAGTTAAGTTCTTTAGTTTTTATGTTGAGGATACTAAGGGATAATGTGGATCAGGAAATTCTCAAGTCGGTGTATTATTCTAATTTTCAATCACTTGTGAGTTATGGATTAGTTTTCTGGGGGGATCTTCGTCTTTACAACGTGTTTTTATCATTCAAAAGTGGGCAATAAGAGTTATTTTCAAATTGGGATGGAGACAGTCCTGCAGAGGAGTGTTTAGACAGAATAATATCTTAACTGTTTACGGATTGTATTTATACAAAATCCTTTTATTTTTACATAAGCACAAGTCTTACTTCACCCAGCATCAAAATCGGAATAATACAAGGCAAACATTTCGTTACTTTTATCCAGTGCATAATTTGAGTTTATTCGAGAAAAATTGTACGTATATGGCCATAAAAATTTTCAACATGCTACCAAGACATGTGCAAACTTTATTTGATGGAACAACCTTTAAGCGAGAAATTTATAAGATTATTTTGAAAATTGAGCCCTACACTATTGAGGAATTTGAAATGTATTGTCGATCTATGACACAGGTCCAGTTGCTTTAATTTGATGGTTGTATTTTTGATATATATTTTCTTTTGATACTTTGTAAGTTTTTATTGACCTGTTTTCTTTTCTTTGATGTAATAATTGTTGATGATATGGAAAATAAATTACTATTCTATTCTATATACTGAAAATAGCAGTGTAATGCAATTCCCATTAAAAATATGAATAAAATTTCAATAAACTGCATTTATTACTTAATACTTAAAAACAATGAATTCAAGCTATCATATTCATTCTCGAAGTCAAGTAAATCCCGACAATTAGTCCGAACAAACCTATCGCACTTCCAAAAATCTCAATAATTAGAATTTTTATGAACAATGTTCTGTTTGCAGCATCAGACAAAGCAGCTCCAGATCCAACAATGCCTACGCACAATCCACAGAAAAAATCAACGAAGCCTACAGTTAAGCCAGCTCCAAAGATACAGTAGGAGGACATCATATTACCCTGCATAGTTTCCGGGTCATTTAAAGAGCTCTCTGTTATTTCAACGAAGTTACTGGTTAATACAATCGCCATTATCATACCATATATAGCCACTGCTTCACAGAATATAATGGATACGAGGTTTTTCGTGCTTATCCTTGGTGATCTGATGCCAGCGCTCATGATGCTGACTCCAGTCGTCCAAATCCCAATTGCTGCGCCACTGACCGATAAAGAGACTGAAAATCCTACTCCTACGGCGCACCACATGTATGGAGATGTTTTTTGAAGGAACCATCCGACGTCTATATTGGAACCCTTTCCGGTCAGCATATAAAACAACGACACTATCACTGAAGAGAATGCTAAGCCTATTATGAAAAATAATAATAGAAAATAGCGTATGGACCGCATTTTGATAAGGAAAGTTTGACATTTGATATTATCGATTTATATTGAGGTTATTTTCTTACTGATCTGTGGTTTCGGCACAGAACGAGATGTCTGAAATACTCTTCGAACATAGAATATAGTAGTTTTATGTTCGAAGAAAATACTGGTGTATGCACTTCGTAGAAGTTGAATGGTAACGTCATCGGAATCTTGAGACATGGGGATTGTTTCCTATGACGTTTACGAGAGGGCGCAACCATGCAAATCATTCTAAATCAGTTGAAAGATCTTTGATTTCATTCATTTCAACGTGGTCAAGGAGTAATTGGCATTTCGCATTACAGAATTCTTCATTTCGAAACTTTCAGGATAAATTTATGCAATATTTAGTTCATTCTGATCAAGTTTTCTTGAAGAAATTAATTTAAAAAAATCACTACATTGCTGTGGCATGTTGAATTTTGAAGCCCGAAACTTATATCAGGTATAGCGGTATAAAATGAGCGTCTTTTTGTGAAAATAAAACACTAATTATTAATGGGAAAGTCGAAAACATTTCAATCAAAGTATTGGCAATTGTTTTTTACACATTTTGCCGACCTTTCTGGCAATTTGTGGATACCACGACAATAAAAATGTTCGTCGTTTAAAGCAAACCAGCCAGACACCCAAATTTCGACCTCCTCGTAGGAAATCCTGCTCAGCCAATGCGTGTTCCATCGACGACAACAAACAGTGGTCGGAAGGAGCCGAGTCTGGTGAATATGGCGGGTGGGATAGCATCTCCCAGCCAGGGGGTTTTGATTGTATCTTGAACCGGTTTTGCTTTGTGTTCAGGTGCATGTCATGGGGCAAAATTACCTTGCCGTGTCTTCTGGCCCATTCTGGTCGTTTCTCGATCTGTGTGGGTACAAAATTAGGATTAATAATAATCACCCGCTTAATGAGAGAGAAACGCACTTCCTGAGTCGCTGGTTATACTAAACAGTAGATCCAAACATTATCTTTGGTAGAAAAGATGTTTCAAGGTGAATGAAAAAAACAAGTTTGTAGTTATTATGTATTCACAGATAAGAATAGTTCACAGATTTACAGCACTTAAGTGTTTATGTAGAGTTTTCAGGTGTCTATAGTAACCAAGGTTTTGAACTTCTTTGCTCAATCTTAGGCACTTCGAGTATTACTTGATAATAAAGAGATCTGACCTTATTTCTTGAATTGGAAATCATCACAGCTCTGCTCTAATCGTCGAGGTAGACTTCGTAAAGTAAGATGCAGGCACTTTGGATAAAACTTCTCAAACTTCCACTGATAAATTGTGCTTTGGCTATATAATTGCGTCACAGGTTCACAATTCACAACCTGTTTCTTTTACGTGGAGAATTCCAACTGAGTAATTCACATACACAATGAACTAGGGTAGCTAACTGACCCAACCGGAGAAAAAATGCATAAGACAGATTATTTTAAGAGATTTTAAGAGGAACTTCTAGTTCTGAGTGCCGTTATAGATTGGTGAAAGTGAATTGGTAAAGTAGAACTTACTGGTAGAACTGACCACCTTGTTGGTTAAACGAGAAGTGTACAGAGAGAATGTTCTTGAATAATCGAGAGAGGTCGGAGAAGGTACAGGTAGCTGAGCTTAGGGATTCCCAAAATTCCGTCCGATAGAAGGCATTCTTGGAAGTAACGGCCGCTGCCCCAAAAAAGAAATGTCCTTTGTTGCGAGAATATCACAAAACGATCAATGCATGGTTCAAATTGATCATTTGTTGTCGGTAGCGATCTGTATTAACGGTTTCACCAGATTTTAGGAGATCGTGGTACACTACAACTTTCTGGTCTCACCAAACACACAGCATTGTCTTCTTGCCGAATCGATCTGGTTCATGATCTTAAAATCAATCCATTTTTGACGTGACAACGTCTTATAAATTGGTTTGCCGGGTGACACTTCAAGTAACTGCGTTTCGCTCCGCTCACGTTGTGCGCTCACAATGAGAGCGAGTGAGAGGCACGCGTCCCTTCCACTCGAGCACAGTTAGCCCGCCTAAGAGCGAGAGAGAGAGAGAGTGAGAGAGATAGGCATACACACCGGTTCATGTCTTGCGCTTCTATTTCGCTTAGGCGCCTGCATACAAGTTTACACGTTGCCAGTTAATTGTAAAACGATTGTGTAGTGATAATGTGAAGGTAGTTTTGTCCATCGCAACAATTCAAACAGCAAAGGTAAATAATTTCAGACTGATAATATATCATGATGAAATAAATGACTAACACATAAGTGAATAGGTTATGTTGTAGTAATCACAATGTTGTGGTAGTTTTCAATCAAAAAAGTAATATAAATCGTTTCTCAACCAATAATAATTTGTTTAACTTGAAAAAATTAATGTGCAATTAATGTGATTTAAATAAATGTTCTAACTTTTAAATTTAGTTTTTATATTTATAACAATGTCAAACAAGTTAAATTTATTAATAACTTATAACAACTGATTGATTTAACATAAACCAATTTTGTGAATTCTTGAATTTGTTATTTATATCAATAACTGTTTCAATAAAGTTCAATTTATGCAAAAATTTGAAATAAAAAATGAATTTAACATACACAAATTTTGTGAAATTTCAAATTAATTATTTATATTAGTTACTTTATCGTTATAAAGAATAATGTTATAAAGAGTTTACACTGCATTTGAATAGATACGTTTAATCTTGATTGTATATATATATATTTGAGTTAGATAGCACATATCAAAGAACATTACATTACAATGCTATGTTACATATCATAATACAACTGGGCGTTGTCTACTCAATCCCTCTCTCCATGCCTGCCTGTCTTGCGCATCTTCCACATTAAGCTGTCTCTCCTCCATTGCCTTTTTAATGCCTTCGTTCCACGATCTTCTTGGTCTTCCACGTTTCTTTTTTTCCAGGTGGTGTCCAATTAAATAAAATCCTCGGCCATCGGTTATCGTTCATCCTCATAAGATGTCCGAACCAGCGCAGCCCTTTTATTTTAATTCTGTCTATCACTGTTGTTCTTGTTTTCATTCGATTACGTATTTCTTCATTGGTTATTCGCTGCAAGCGTGACACCCTAGCACTTCTTCTTAAATAGTCCATCTCAACAGCTAGGATTCGTCTCTCTAGATCTGCATTCAGTACCCAGATCTCACTACCATAGCACAACACTGACTCTACTAGTGTTCTTCCTAGTCTTTTTTATTTTTATTTTTATGTTCTTGTCCCACCAAAGACTGTTAAGACATCCTATGACCTTTCTGCTTTTATTTATTCTGTCTTTAATTTCTCTTTCCCTATACCATTTTTGTTTATAAGCGCTCCTAAATATTTAAATTCATCAACTTGGTTAATTGTTGCATGGTCGTTGATTAATATTTGAAATTTAACGTCACTATTAATTACTAGGTGTTCTGTTTTTTTGAAACTAATATGCATTCCCCATTTTTTGTATTCTGTGTAAAGTCTCTTTATCATGAACTCTAAATCGTATGCGTCCTGTGCCAGCACTATTTGGTCATCTGCAAACTGTAGTGAAAATAGATGGTTGTTGTTTATTGGAATACCCATGCCTTGAACTTTTCTTTCCACTCTCTCAGCACAATTTCTACATACGCATTAAATAGCATCGGCGATAGGCTACATCCTTGACGCAAACCCCTTGTAGTTCTTATGGGGGCTGACATTCTTTGTTGTATTTTTATATACGATATATTGTTTCGATAAAGTTCCTTGATTATGTCTATCAGTTGTTTGTCAGTTCCCAGCATATGAAGGGCTTCCCACAGTTTCTGCCTGGGTATATAGTCATACGCTTTTTCTAGGTCGATAAATGCCATGTGTACTTCGTCATTTTTGCTTATTTTCTTTTCAATTAATTGTTGCAGGGTAAAGAGATTATCTATACAAGATCTTCCAGGCACGAAACCACTCTGATCTTCACCAATTTTTCGCCCTATATTTGTTCTTAATTTGTTTTGTAAAATCTTCCCGAAAAGTCTACTTATGCTGCTTGTTATACTAAGGCCTCTATAGTTGTTTGGGTCTGTCCTTCTACCTTTTTTAAAAATTGTTCTTATATAAGAAGTTTTCCACTCTTGGGGTACTTGTCGTAGTCTGCAACAGTTGTTCATTAAGCTCGTCAGTCTGTTAATAAGAGGATTTCCCCCATATTTGGCTAATTCTATTGCTATATTTCCAGGTCCAGGCGATCTCCTATTTTTCATTTGTTTCAAGCATTTCTCAACTTCATCTTCCTGTAATATAATTGGATTGTCTTCATTAGTTACTTCATAAGTTTCGTCCTGATATTCTGTGTCCTGTAGTAGATTGTTAAAATGTTCTTCCCATTCTTCAATTGGAATTACATTGTTAAATGTGCTTTTCTCATTGTCTTTCATATTTTTAATTGTTTTCCACACTTCTGTGGATTGTGATCCACCAATCAAACTTTCTACTTGAATACACTTTCTTTCCCAAAATAGATTTTTACTTTCTTTTATTTTTTCCTTACTTCTCTGTTTTTTTGACTTATATTCTTCTCTTCTTTCTATCGTTCTATTAGTGAGCCATTTGTTATAGTACTGACTTTTCTCCTTAATTAACTCTTGTATTTCTTCTGTAAGCCAAGCTGGTTTTTTACTCCTTTTGTTTTTTTCCTATTGTACCCAAAGCTTCCATAGCGGCCTTATGTAGTGCTTTTTGATGTTCTCATATTCTTCTTCCACATTGTCTTGTATTTCTAATTTCTGTAGTTCATCTCTCAAGCGATTCTGGTATAAGTTCTTAATACTATCTTCTTGAAACAGTTGTAATTTGTATCTTCGATCTTCATTTGTTTCAGTCTTTTCTGGTTTGTCTTCTCGTATTTTTAATCTTACTTGTTGTGTATGGGCATATTACATGTAATATTACCATATAATGGTCCGATCCACAGTTTGGCCCCCTTTTGACTCTGCAATCCTGGTATCTTAAATGTGATTGTTGTTTTGTTATAAAATAATCTATGATGGATTTTTGTTTTAGTGAAGGTCTTTCCCATGTATATCTATGGATGTTCTTATGTTCAAAAACCCATTCATTATTTTTAAGCGGTATTAGTTGCAATATTCTATTAATAGTTCTCCGGAATAGTTAAGTGTATTTTCTCCGTATTGTCCTACCACTTCATCCTGTACTCTTGAACCAACTCTTGCATTAAGGTCTCCTGCAATTATTATTTCATGGTTTAGTGGAATGTTATCTATGACTTCAGTAAGTTGTTGATAGAAATGATTCTTTATTTGGTTTGTAGAATCGTCAGTAGGAGCATACGTACCTATTATCGTTGTCATATACCCATATGTGGATAGGGTTACTGATATAATTCTTTCCGATTTATATTCTAGGTTTTTTATGTATTTTGTATGCTTTTTGTCAATTAAGATAGCAACTCCTGCTGCTGCTCGTTCCGATTTGTGAACACCTGACCATGTGTAGAAAAAATTTTGAAATTCCTCAGTACCTTTTCCTTTTTTTTTTGGTTTCGGTTAGTACCGCGATGTCGATTTTTTGCTTATTCAAGGCATCTGTCACCTCTGTTAGTTTTAGCGCTATACTTTGTGTGTTCCATGTTGCCATTCTCAAAGTCCGTTTTCGTGCCATTTTCCGTTGCCATTTTTCCGTCCATTTCCGAGGCTTGTTTAGAGTATTGAAAGCTTTGTTTATTTTTTTTACAAGTATAGGGTAGCTAGCCCTATGCCCTAACCCCCAACCTGGAGGACTGGGATTTTCTGTTAGGGTTTTCTCCCTTAGTCTGTTTTGGTCCACGAGTGGTATTTTATTTCCCACATACCCGTCAGCCTGACTAATGAGATCAGCCTGGTTAGGGCATTCCCTATCCGCCACCCGGGGACGCGTCCGATGGGAGACAGACAACTCCACACGGATTAATCTTGATTGCTTATCAGATATGTCTAAGTCTACTACGTTAAAAGGAACAACCATTGACTTGACATTTTCTAGGCCCATTACAGCAGAACCACTTCCTTTCATTTCATATTTCTCCTATCATCGCCCTATCCTCAACAAAATCACTCAGATAGGAACAAGTTAAGTTGTAGTAAACGCTGTTTCATTGTACGCAAATGTATTGCAAGTTATTGTATGTAAATTTGTATATAAATACGTATGTATGTGTGAAGGTAAAAATAAAATTTTGTTAATATGAAATTCAGTGCGAGATTCTTTGTATAAATTAATGTTTTAAATATAATTCTTTGTATAAATAAATGTTTTAAATTGTTACTATTATTTCATCCTTCTTCCTACTATACGAATGAATATTCACATTAAAATTATTTTATCACTCAAAGTCGTTGTCACGTAAAACTTTCGCCCGTATACCGACTTTACAGGCAACCAATTTTTTTCATCACCAGTAACAATCCGATGCAAAACCGATTTCCTTTCGTGTCTTTGAAGCAAAATTTCACAAGTGTTTTTTCGGTTTTCCATCTGACTTTCATTCAATTCATGTGGCACCCGTTTTCCATACTTTTGGATCTTTCTCATGGCTATTGAATGGTCAGAAATTATTTGTTGTGCAACATTTAACATTTCTGCCATTTGCTTTTGATTCAAAGTGTCATCTCCATCCAATATCGCTTGCTATTAGGCGTCTTCAAACTTTTTTGGTGGTCTTCCACGTTCTTTATTTCTCACATCAAAATCATTATGTCTGAACCGTTGAAACCATCTTTTGCATGTTGCTTCTGACAGAGCATGTTCACCACATGCCTCGACAAGCATTCGATGCTACTCTGCAGCACTTTTCTTCAAATGAAAACAAAAAATTAATGCTTTCCACAAATAATCACTTTCTGGTATTTTTAACACGATAAAAAAAATATGTCTGTTCAATGACTTGATGTATACAAAATATGTTTCACAGATGCCATAGCAAACAAACAAATTAAAGGCTCGTTCACAGCAAATGTTCCCTATCGAGATATTTGTATCTTGACGCTCACTTCATACCGCAATACCTGGTAAATGGCTCACAATATGACATAAATACTGTGTAGTAACATCTAATGAAAAGCAAAGGAAAGCATCCTCATGTCGCCAAACCTGTAAAACAAAATGGAATCACTGCATACACCATTATTCTTGACATTTTAGGTTTGTACTTGCGATTACAGTTTTGCTACATTAAATCTTTGTGCTTTGAGCCATCCGGTCCGGTCTATAAATCTATTCTTCACAGGATCCATAACCCAATAAAATTCGCTATAAATAAAGCTCATTACGAGGGGCAAATAGGAGATATCGACAATAAAGCTTATTAACGCCTCGTTCAAGCAGTCACTATTTCATTGAATCGGGCATTTATACACCCAATTACATAACGCTTGGTGTTCAGAATAAATTTGTCGCCAAGCAACATGGGAACGGTTACATGTCCCATGACATGTAAACGTTTTCAAACATATGCCATTTATAAAGTTTTACTTGTCTTGGAATCGAAAGAATTTTTTTATAGAATCCATTGAGATTTACAATATGCTTTCAAAACTATTAAGTAAGTATTTTGTATGAACAGACTAAGAGAAAGTATTTCAGAATGATCGATACTTAGGTGGATTAGTCAGTAAGGTCGTTTGGCCAAGTCCTTTTCAATAAACCTTACTTTTAAGGTATCCCTATGCAAAATAGTCAAGCGGGTCAAGGTCAAGGCTTCTGGGAGGCCAGTTGATGTTACCCTTTCGCGAAACTTTAATAGAGAATAAATCGTTAACAACTTCCATCGAATCATTAAAGGTATGGCAAATGGCCCCATCTTGCTGAAACCACGTTCTTGAGTTGAAACCTGCAAACTCCTGCAACTCTGGGACCAAATAAATCCGCAACATAATGCAATGATGGTCATGGTAATGGTTTTGCGTGATTGTTCTAGATTCAAACTCTGGAACAATGTGATACTAATGCAACTGCCACGATGAATGAATAAACCTATATCTCAAATTGAAAATAACTACTCAGAGTTTTGTTCGAAATTCAAATTCCCTTCCACTAAAATCCCACGTCTGTGATTTCTGTATTTTGACAACATACATTAATTCACCGTGAATGAAGCATTTGGATTAATTTTCCCGTAACTGTGAAAGCACCGAGAATTGAAATTTGGGACAGACTTTTTGACCTTTCTCTTTTCCGATTTTACGAAAAATTCTTATTTTCATAAATCGGGGCTTTGTCTATAAGTTTGAGGCGAATGGGGCTTGGCAGGAGAATGAAATTTCTTGTAGTTTCTTTTTGGATAACCTCTCCACAGAAAAATGAAAAAATTATTGTATTATCTGGAGGAACGAATCTACGACAACGAACTTTAGTTGCAATTTTTTTATACTTTTTGAAGCTTGTCTATTTCAGCAAAATTTTGTGATTCAATTTATTTCAAACTAATTCAAATATCTTCCAAATTACAACTGGATACGTTGGATATTCTAGGAGTTGAAGAGGAAACTAAATTACTGATACTTATAACTCCTGAACTGTTGGACGGATTTGGCCAATAACGAACTTGAGGGGGGTATTTGAACAGTTAACCTTTTTAGGAAATATAAGGTCTAGATTGGATAGGACCTTAGACTATATAACATAGTCGAAGCATTCCTTTGTAAAATGTCGATTTGTTTTGACTCCCTCATTGAAAGTCTTAACCTCATTGAAAGTCTCTTGTGAAACCTCACCCGGCAACACCGCATAAAATCTTTTTCCATTTACTCGGGTCACATTATTTTCAGGGTCAAAATGATCTGAACAAATGAAAATTGCTTTCTTTGGGCAAATACTTGACCATCCGAACAGCGAAGCCCAAATTCTTTTTTTTCATCGTCATCTGGGACACTTAATTCAAGAAAACCTCATTTTATCTTATAATAATCTCATTGATAACTTCCCTATTAAAACTTTCTACGCTACTGAAAATGTAAATAACTAAATACTTCTGTTCTAACAATACACTTACCTATGGAATGATAAATTCAGATTAAAATACCTGTCTTTACTATAACTTTCACACTTATAAACCATTTTTAGTACGATGAAAAGTAATAAACAATAAAAAATATGAAAAACCTAATACCGACTCTCACAAACTTTCTTCAATTTGCGTATTTATTTTCGATACAGAGGTGGCAACGTGTGTCTGCTAGAACATGTGACCTTCAAATTGTCAAGCATATAATGAAGCAGCGTTGTCTTGACGTTCACCTGAATTTCTTTCCAACTTCGTTCCCCGACATAAAATAGCTGAATAAACTAAAGTTTTTCTTTTACTTCTTGCTAATATATCCGATAAGACAGTTTCAATTCAAAATATAAAATTTTATATTAGGTTGATTTTTCATGGAATTTTGAGGAAAGCAATTGGTCAAAAACTACATTCAACTAATGCCAACGTTTCGTAGATATATTTCTACTTCTTCAGGGCTACAAAAGAGATCGAATATGGTATAAGTACATCTGATATAAAATTGAATAATGGATTAAGACATGGTTCCAAAATAAACATATACAACAAACGGTAACAAAATCGTACAATTGAAACTATATATTAAAATTACATTCATTCGAATTCATTTGTTATTTTTTTTCCTTTTTCTATTTGGATTTGACAGAAACACATATTCAAAATCGAAAAAACCTTACCAAAGTCGAACTTATGTTTTACACACAAAGGATCTTAATATCAGTTTGTTGAGCAAATTGAAAAGGAACCTACGGGGAAAATTTGGAAAACTCCGTCTAGAATGTTTTTTAGACAAATTGCAAAACATCACAGTAACTTGCTACGGTCAATGAGTGTTCCGAAACTGAAATATTTATTTCTATCTTAACCTGTTCAACAACAGGTGGAGTCTAAAATATGTTGTTAAAAATTCGCTGTTATGAATATTTGTTTTGAAAAGATCTAATATGTTATTATATATCAAGCTCAAATTTTGTGTGTCAGTTCGGCAATTGACGGTATCATTTAATTTTATGTATATCATCTCACTGATGGTTCTTTTTGTATAATTTCCTTCTATGTCCAAAATAGAAACCGCTTGAAAATCAAATTTATGTTTATTATCAAAATGATGGGTTGCAAGGGCTGTTTTAGTATCTTTAGATCTATATTTTTTTGACAATCATATTTGTGCTGACTTATTCTATTTTTCAGATATTGTTTAGTTTGGCCAATGTAACTCTTCGAACAATCACTGCAAGGGATCTTATAAACCAATTCGCTCTGATCCAACATAGGGTCGACGTCCTTCAATTTAGAAAATAATGTGCTACAAGTTGAAATGTTGTATGAAACTACTTTTATGTTATGAGAAAACGATTTTATGAGCATATTTATTTTGTTAGTGAGTCCAGGGATGTATGGAAATTTTACATAATGTATATCTTGAGTGTTATTCTCATTTTCCGCTCTTGTCACTATCGGTCTAATTTTGATATTGTTGTTCCCAATTATTTTATTAATAAATGATTTCGGGTAGGCATTTAGTTTTAAAAGGTCTCTGATTATTACCAAATTATCTTTGTGAAAAGAGCTGTCGCTAAGATTTTTGATCTGTACATAAGATTTTTAATTGCTGCTACTTTATATGAAAAATTGCAGTGTGAATTGTAATTTAAAATTCGTCCAGAACTAGTAGATTTTCTATACCAGTTTGTGATCAGAGAGCCATCATTTTTTGTGAACTATGACATCTAAAAATGGTAAAGAATTGTCCCTTTCCATCTCCAAAGTAAATTGGAGGTGATGATGGAATTGGTTGAAAATAGTTAAAAGTTCTTCACATTTGTTGGTCGGAATTATCAAAAACATGTCATCCACGTACAATTTAAGAAATAAGATATTAAAGGCAATTTTTTTACACTCAAGAATGAGTTCTGTCATAACTAAATTTGCTAATGAAGAGCTGGCTGGGTTGCCCATTGCCATTCCAGATGTTTGTTTGTAATATTCATTATTGAACTTAAAATAACTGGATGAAAAAATGAATTCAATCATTCTTATGAAAAGTGTTTTTGAAATGTTTGTGAAGGCCGAAATATATTTCCACCATTTTTTTACTGTTTCCACTACTACACTCTGTATAATGTTGGTGTATAATGTATAATGTTGAACAGGTTAAGATAGAAATAAATATGTCAGTTTCGGAACACTCATTGACCGTAGCAAGTTACTGTGATGTTTTGCAATTTGTCTAAAAAACATTCTAGACGGAGTTTTCCAAATTTTCCCCGTAGGTTCCTTTTCAATTTGCTCAACAAACTGATATTAAGATCCTTTGTGTGTAAAACATAAGTTCGACTTTGGTAAGGTTTTTTCGATTTTGAATATGTGTTTCTGTCAAATCCAAATAGAAAAAGGAAAAAAAAAATAACAAATGAATTCGAATGAATGTAATTTTAATATATAGTTTCAATTGTACGATTTTGTTACCGTTTGTTGTATATGTTTATTTTGGAACCATGTCTTAATCCATTATTCAATTTTATATCAGATGTACTTATACCATATTCGATCTCTTTTGTAGCCCTGAAGAAGTAGAAATATATCTACGAAACGTTGGCATTAGTTGAATGTAGTTTTTGACCAATTGCTTTCCTCAAAATTCCATGAAAAATCAACCTAATATATATCTACAAGGAAATGATCGATCAGAACATAAAATTTTATACAATGTTTTGAATTATAGGGGAATAGAGGAAGCTACTATTTGCTCAGTTTGGCTACATGAAAATTTTTCATGACCTGAGTGGACCAGTTCAATACGTTACCATCGACCAGCTCTAAGTTTCGGATGCGACACTTTTCAATGTAGATAAAGGGGTGTATTCTTATATAGTCTATGGATAGGACAGTAGAAAATTTTTAGCTGAGTGAATCAGTTCAACTCATACAGATTCGTCATTTCATCTTATCAATTTATTCAGGAAAAAACTTCTAACAAATAAATCATTTTCCTAATGAATTTTTATAATATCTTTGGGAGTTCAACTTTAGCATTCGCCATTTTCAAAGTCTTCAAATATTTACCAATTGTCTTATAGCTGTCAGAAGAGATCCAGTTGTTCTTATTACCTGAAAGATTTTATTATGAATTAATATGAGGAATGCTCAGTTAATATTCAATTATTTTTTGTTACAATAATCTGTATATAAATTTTTAAACAAATAATCAGTGCAGGATGGTTTATTCACCAAGGCTCTTTTTTTAATGAATGAAGTGATTGCAGCAACCAATGATCCGGATTGACACATCTTACGAGTTTAAACGATTGCAATTTCCAATAGAGCATGTTTTCAATATGAATTTTAAATAATCCCAAAGGTAGTCGGTTAGTGTTTATGGTGTAAATCAAGACCACCAGTATTTCTCGCATGGTCAATTGTATGCTGCCTGTTCCCGTGTTGGCAAATTTTTGCTTTGCTTTTTGACTCGCCAGGTGGAGCAAAAAATATCGTATGCTATAAAGTACTAAAATGAAAATAAATCTTTAAAACTTAATTTAAAATAACTAAAATAGAATATAATAAGTAGGTAGATACCTATAACAAAAATCGTGCAATTGTTATATTATTGGGATGTGTTTACATTTAGTGCATTTCAGACGTTTTAAAATTGAGGAGGTTATACTCACCCTCACAAATAGTGTACGGTTTAAATTTAAGTCCAGACTTTTAAAAATCATGGGATCCCGCGTGTGAATTAAAAGCATCAAGTACAGTTTCCTGTTCGATTTATTCCACAAAAACCATGGACATTCGCAGATATCTCGATATAAATAATCACACTGAAACCCACGATTTGCTCAAATTTTATAAACGTTTACATATTATGAATTCCTTTACTTCATTTTCCAGATCCTGTCCTATTTGGCAATAATTGTAACTATAGCCAATGATAAGAAATATCAAAATGGTTGACTTCAACAAAACCATATTGGAAACATTCTGAAAATTGCTTAACTTCAATCATTACTAATATTACCTATAATGGTGAAAGTATTGAAAGTATGAGCAGACAAATAGGGGCTGCCTTTTATATTTCGGGAATGAAAGTCCTAGTGTTGCAATCTGCCATCTGACATCTGTATCGTAAAGCTTGACATTTTTGAGGTTATACGTAGTCAGAACGTTTTTACATACGAGAGCTATTTGTGTTGTTTACAGTAACTTAAAAGATTTATCTCCCCCAAAAAATGGAATTAAATCGTGAACATTTTAGTGGGATTATTTTTTACAACTTTCGACGTGGATTAACTCAACAACAGTTCATCGATGAACTTAATTCAATTTTTGGCGATAAAGCTCCATCAAGGACCAGTGTTTATCGATGGTTTGGTGAATTCAACCGAGATCGTAATTCACTCCAATATAAATTCCATGAAGATCGTCCAAAATCAGATTTTGTTCCGAAAACCATTGATGCTGAGTGCCAACTGATATTGCAAGATCGTCATGTAACCTACCGTGGGATTGAGGCATTTTTGGACCAGCCAAAAAATTTGTTCACGTTTGATCTCACACAATTCGTCAATCACTCAAAAAAAGCCTCGTGGCGATTGGTCGAAAAAATGCTCCATAAATGAGAACGCGGTGCTTCGAACACGTCTATGACATCGTGACCCCTAGTGAAGTAAATGAGCTAATTTTAATTCAAGGGCAGTATTTTAAGAGGTCCTTTCAACTTTTCATCATATGACACTGGAGGATGGATTAATTTTCAAACTCTATACCCATCTGAAGTGTGGGAAAATGGTACGATTATTAGAAAATATGTTATCTGATAGAAGGTTTCGTGTTTTTATTGACAATAAGAGTAGCAACTTCAAGACATTGAAAAACGGTCTTCCTCAAGGATAAGTTTTAGCTCCTTTACTTTTCAATTTATATCTAAGTGATGTGCCCACGACATCATCTCGAAAATTTGTTTATGCTGACGACATTGCTATTGCTTACCAACATTCGGATTTCCATACTCTGGAAAACATACTGTCATCTGATTTGGAAATTTTAAAGAATTATTTTATTGAGTGGCGATTATGTCCAAATCCCATCAAAACAGAGGTATCTCTTTTCCATCTGAATAATCATGAAAAATATAGAAAATTAGCTGTAACTTTCAATGATTTTCCTATCGAACATAATTTCTATCCAATATACTTAGGAGTCAAATTAGATTCATCTCTTAATTACAAGGCTCATTTAAATGATCTGAGCCTAAAACTGAAAACTAGGAATAATATTGTTCAGAAATTAGCTGGATCATCTTGGGGTGCTGATGCTTCCACTCTTCGCACAGCACTCTAGACCTAGTCTTTTCTGCAGCTGAGTATTGTTGCTCTGTTTGGTTTAATAGTGCACATACACAAAAAATTGATGCACAATTGAATACATCCATGAGAATAATTACTGGCACCATTAGATCTACACCGGTTCATTGGTTACCAGTATTGTCTAATATTGTCCCTCCCCATATTCGCAGACAGACTGCAGCTCTGAATTCTTGGAATAAATATCATTCTTTCCCCAATTTATTCCCAATTATTTCATATTTTCCACAAATTAGAATTCCCAGATTGAAGTCACGTAAACCATTATGGCATAATACGTTCTTCAATATCATCATAAGTGATAAAAAATTATGGAAGACTAAGTGGAACTCTTACGAAATGTTCAATAAGTATCTCGTTTCTGATCCTTCTGAAAAAGTTCCTGGTTTTGATCTTCCAAGAAAAAATTGTTCTTAATCGTTTGAAAAAAGGTCATGGTCGTACCAATAGCATGCTATTTAGATGGAACTCGGTTCCTAACGCAAGTTGTGAATGTGGAGAAGCAGAAGAAACAAAACCTCATCTCATCAATAGTTGCCCCATATATAAATTTCAAGATGGTTTTAGGGCTATCCATGATGTTTCCGACTCTTTCTTGGAATGGGTTATAAATTTCAAACGAATATGATACGTATTTTTGTTATTCAGTTCTTTCTTCTGCTTTAGTCTTTTTATTTCCAGATTCGATGTAAGCAACTTGAAAAAGTCTCTGTCTCCATCAATAGAAGACCACTCTTGAAGAAAGAAGTCCCTAAAATACATTTCAGCTCATTTTTGTATTTTCACACTAAGACGGGGAGCCAGGGTTTTTTTTACTGGGGTATTTTCCCTAGGCTTTTATGTCATACGCCGAATTGTATGACACCCCGTCACAAACCCCTGATCTATATGCTTTATTGTTTGCTAACTAAATATTGTCAGCCAAAAGTTCAAAAGAATGTATATATATATCATATCAAATATTGTTCAACCTATTTAAAGTAGTTTGAAATTTATTCCAGTAAAATGAAATTCCAGTGACGTCATTTAAAACGTATCTCCATAGGGAGGGCCGCTATGAAAAACGTTATGGGAACATGTCTTATTATCTTATTTAGTTATATTTATTTAGATAAGATAGACAAAGCATTCCCATGTAAAATGTCAATTTGTGTTGGCTCTCTCATTGAAAGTCTTAACCTCATTGAAAGACTCTTGTGAAACCACACCAGGCCACACCGCAGAAAATCTTTTTCAATTTATTCGGATCACATTATCTTCAGGGTCAAAATGATCTGAACAAATGAAAACTGCATTCTTTGGGAAAATACTTGACCATCCCAACAGCGAAGCCCAAATTCTTCTTCTTTCATCGTCATCTGGAACTTTAATTCAAGAAAGCCTCATTTTATCTTATAATAACCTTATTGAAAACTTCCTTATTAAAACTTTCTACGCTACTGAACATGTAAATAACTAAATACATCGGTTCTAACAATATACTTACCTATGGAACGATAAATTCGGCTTAAAATTCCTGTCTTTACTACAATTTTCACACTCACGAACCGATGAAATGTAACAAACAATAAAAAATATGAAAAACCTAATACTGAATCTCACAAATTTTCTTCAATTTGAGTAGTTATTTTCGATAAAGAAGTGGCAACGTGTCTCTTTTAGAACATGTGACCTTCAAATTGTCAAGCAGGGAATGAAGCAACGTTATCTTGACTTTCACCTGAATTTCTTTCCATCTGTGGTCTCTGACATAAGATAGCAGAATCAACTAAAGTTTTTCTTTTACTTCTTGCTAATATATCCGATAAGACAGTTTCAATTCAAAATATAAAATATTATACAACGTTTTGAATGCGAATTGGAGAAAAAATTTTTATTCACAATTATAGGGAATAGAGAAACTTACTATTTGCTCAGTTTGGCAACATGAAAATTTTTATGACCTGAGTGGACCAGCTCAATACGTTACAATCGACCAGCTCAAAGTTTCAGATGCGACACTTTTCAATAGAAATGAAAATGTCTATTCTTATATTGTCAAAGGCTCAAACGCATGCAAAAGTGTATAATAGACTTTAAGGCCCGGTTGTACAGTCCGAGTTCAAGCCTAGTTCAAGACTGAACCCAACTCAAATAAGAAATATCTGTTGTACAGTGCGAGTTCAAGGCTGAACTACACTCAAACCGACCCTCAAGTTGAACTTCCAAAATCGGCCGCTCAAGCCTGGTTCAACAGAAATTTTAGTTCAATCATAGAGTTCAATTTACAATTTATAGGTTATATGTCAA
This sequence comes from Micraspis discolor, assembly GCA_030674115.1. Taxonomy (NCBI): domain Eukaryota; kingdom Metazoa; phylum Arthropoda; class Insecta; order Coleoptera; family Coccinellidae; genus Micraspis; species Micraspis discolor. Next base: position 5,274 of record JARTUT010000568.1, on the reverse strand, counting down.
ATAGTTGTAGTTGAAAGGCTTGCTAAGGTAGTATTTTCGTGAATGAGTTGTGTTCGTGTTTCACTCAAAAACAGAATTTTTTAATATGAAATTAATAGAAATGAATTTTGTTTATTTTCAATTATATTGCTGTATTTTTAATAAAATTTATTAAAATGTTCTTTTCGGAGCACGTGAAATTTGCGCTTCGCTTTACGTCTGACATTATTACTGACACTTTTTTCAATCACAACCACAACAGCACTCATCAACTAATCTTGTTCAAATAGAACAATTCAAATTTTTAAAATTATATTTGCGCTCTTGTCATAGAAGAATTTTAATTCTTCTTCTTTTTTCCATTTGTCCAAAATTTGTTACTATTCGTATCAAAAACGCATGTCTCAAAGGAAGCGACGTTGCCATTTTCTGAAGAATTGTACTCAAGGAAAGTTCACTTGAACTCGCCTCAAACATAACCTGTACAACCGGATGACATATCTGAACCTGGCTCAAGAGTGAACCGAGCTCAGTTGAGCTTCGAATTGAGTTGTCACTGTACAACCGGGCCTAATAGGGAATATTTTGAAAAACAATAAAGCGATTTTCAATTAATAATATTTGTTTTTGTTCTCTAATCCCGAAATATAAAAGGCAACCTTGTAAGTGAAGAAGACGAGAATATAGAATAATATTTAATCGAAATTTAATTCAAGAAAATGTAGGAAGGTGATTATTTTCTTTACTACGATTGCAAAATGGCGAATACACCGGGTGCAATAAATGTTATGAATACCGAGAAATTTATATTTGAAATAATTGAAATGATGATAATTGGTTGTTGTGATGGGTGCACAAAAAGAGGTAGTCCCAGTCTTGGCTTCATCTTCAAAGGTTAAAAACAAGAAGGAGCACTCTGTCAATCAGTACTGATAATTATAATTTTTAATTTAATTCGTCAATCTATTATTGATTGTGTGAAATGAAATACTTCTTTATTTCCTCTGCATTACTGTGAAAGAATGAGGGAAATTTAGAAAAACAATTTTTATTCCTTCAGACCATGAAACCATCATTAGGTCATATTATTTCAATGAGATAAAGTTCCACCACAAGTTCCTCCACGTTGGCGGAAAAGGATCGAGAGTGCCCTATTTTTGTAATTCAATCTTCGGTTATAGCAGAGACTTTGTTATAAGTCTTTCGGTCAAGAAATCACTAGGAATCGTGCAAATCAATGAAACTCCAGTTTGAGACATCGCCAAAAATAGTGGTATAATTTTAAAGATGTTCTTGAATTCTTCTGATTCTTATAGCGATACTTAAATAAGTAGAAAACATGTTAAACTTACCATAACAATAGTGAAATAAAATAGAGCAAATAATGCCACACCTGTGAAAACAGCAGCCACCAGTATGTATAAGACGTGTCCACCGATAATTTTGAAATACCTTGAAAAAACTCATAATAAAAATGCAGAATTCACAAATACCAGGAATTGGATAAAGTAGTACTAATATGAACCTCTTCAAACGAAAGAGGGAGTTTTATTGAAATCTCTTCCCTAAATATAATGATATTAAAGTTTCTTGAAGCAAATAAAAGTATATTCTAAAAAATGAAATTAACTGAATTTATTAGCAATATCAACTTCGTGTTCAGAATTTTATTTTGCGTCCAGGTCTACCTCACTTATTTTAAAAAACACATAGTTGAAAAAATATTCACCTCTTTACGAGAAGATGCTGCTTAATGCATCTCTTCAAAGTAAGCTCTACGTATTTCTGATATCCAAAGTTATAAGACCACTCGTCATCTATTCCAAATGTTTTTTCAATATGGCACATCTTCTGTCTTAAAATCATGATCGCGTATTTACAATCAGTTATTGTATAAATCAAAAGGAAACAAGGGCTTGCGAACGTAACGGACATGAACAACTGAACGAATCTGATATAATAATAAAGATATTTAAACCAAGGTTTGTTAAAGGCTCCATCGAAAAAATACAAAATTCCAAAAAATTCCCTTATGTCGCCGCTTATGGGTAAAATGAAGATGGTGAAAGTAGTTAATGTTGTTAAAATAATTCTTTGGAACTGAAATAAGCGAATGTCCTTGAGAATTGTTTCCTTGAGGTCCGGTTCAGCATCTTCTAAGTTCCACAGTTCCTTCTTCATCTCTTGCACTTCTGGAATATAACCGATTATTTTGAGAGAGACGATTACCATTTGTATTATCTGGAACAAAAAATCATAAATGTCGAATATAATAGGCTGCCAATTATCTCCCCTCCGCCTATTTGTCTTTTGAATTTCGCGGCTATGTGCAGAGCGCTTCAAAGCTCGCAATACTATACATAATTTGAAAGTTCTTGACATAACCTACCAAACGACGCTATGCATGATTAGTTTGGATATTGCGTTCAACAGTTATAGACGTCTAAACATGGAGTTTACTTACGCCGAAATTCGCGCTATTTTAAAGTTTTCTTTCGTTGAAAGCAAATCTGCTTGAGAAACGTTCCGTGAGATTAATGGTGTTTTGGGGATGGTACTCTATCAGTTCTAACCGCGGAGGAATGGTTTCGACGATTCGGAGCCGGTGAAAAAGACACCATGGATAAGCCAGCCGGCGGAAGACCTGTGACGACAAATACCAATCAAATCATGGAATACATCGAGTTAGACCGGCATGTGGCATCTCGTGACACCGCCCAGGAGATGGGAGTTAGTCACCAAACCATTTTAAACCATCTGCAGAAGGCTGGATACAAAAAAAAGTTTGATGTTTGAGTGCCGCGTGATTTGAGGCAAAAAAAACCTTCTGGACTGAATCAACGCCTGCGATATGCTGCTGAAACGGAACAAACTCGACCCATTCTTGAAGCGGATGGTGACTGGCGACGAAAAATGGATCACATACGACAATATCAAGCGAAAACGGTCGTGGAACGAAGGCAGATGAATCGTCCCAGATAGTGGCCAAGGCAGGATTGACGGCCAGAAAGGTTTTGCTGTATATTTGGTAGGATTAGAAGGGAATCATCCATTATGAGCTGCTCCCATATGGCCAGACACTTAATTTTACCATCTACTGTGAACAACTGGACCACTTGAAGCAGGCGATCGACCAGAAGCGTCCAGAATTGGCCAACAGGAAGGGTGTAGTGTTCCACCAGACCACACACTTCGTTGATGACTCGTCAGAAGCTACGGATGGGAGGTTTTATCACATACCATTTGTCCATGGCGAACGGCTGTCCGAGTTCTTTGCAAATAAGGAGGGGGGCTCCTACGAGGGAGGTATTATGAAGTTGCCATCTAGATGGAAACGGATTATCGAATAAAACGGAGCATATTTGAACTAAATTCGATCACTGTATCACTTTTTATAAAGCATTGAATGAAGAGCAAAAATGCGGAATGGAGATATTTGACAACCTATTAATTAGCAAGATGGTTTAGACCATTTCTGTTATTCAGTCATTGATTATCAGTTCAACTACGAAACAAGTTTTGTAAAAAGGTACGATCATTCAATACAAGTAGATTTATTCAAGAATGATCATGCTAACTGATGGAAATAGCCTGAATAATCTCATATTTTTGAATGGTATTATGGAGTCATGAATTAAATAAAAAAGAAGTCATGTTACTCCTACTTATGCCCACTTGCACCGTCTAATCTGACGCCATTATTAATTGAAGGTGAGGTTTTGGATACAGATTCTCTTGCACCACAGAAAAGCGAATCATAAATTCTTATTTTAAGTTGTGATTGTTCATCACCTAGAAAAGACCCTTAAGGCCGTTCTGATCATTCATAAACATAACCTCCACATACTCTTTGCTTTGAGTTGGTCAATTTTTGTGTTATTGTGATTCAATAATGGAAAGTATGAATCTTCTAAAAATGATGAATGACAATTTCGATATATTGCAAATAATTGATATGTCTTTCCACATTTCGAATAAGCAAAGCTGATTACTATCGTAACAGGAACAAATTGGCAGTTTTTAGAAGATTTGGGTTGATGAAACAAAGCAATCCGAATCTGCTATGTTTAATTGGATGTCATTTATTGTTTTAATATGGTCTTAATTATCAACAAGTAATTTATTCAACAATTTTAAAATTATATTCATTTATTATAGGCCATCGTTACATCGAAATAATGCCCATTCAGTCTAGAGGTTAAAATCTTAGACTATATAAGATAGACAAAGCATTCCTTTGTAAAATATCGATTTGTTTTGGCTCTCTCTTACAAAGTCTCTTGTGAAACCTCACCCGGCAACACCGCATAAAATCTTTTTCCATTTCTCGGGTCACAATATATTCAGTGTCAAAATGATCTGAACCAATGAAAATTGCTTTCTTTGTTCAAATACTCGACAATCCGAACAGCGAAGATCGAATTCTTCTTTTTCATCGTCATCTGGGAAACTTAATTCAAGAAAACCTCATTTTATCTTATAATAATCTCATTGAAAACTTCCCTATTAAAACTTTCTACGCTACTGAACATGTAAATAACTGAATACTCCGGTTCTAATAATACACTTATCTATGGAACGATAAATTCAGATTAAAATTCCTGTCTTTACTACAACTTTCACACTTACGAACCATTTTTAGTGCGATGAAAATTAATAAACAATAAAAATATGAACAACCTAATACCGACTCTCAGAAATTTTCTTCTATTTGCGTATTTATTTTCGATACAGAGGTGGCAATGTGTGTCTATTAGAAAATGTGACCTTCAAATTGTCAAGCAGAGAATGAAGCAGCGTTGTCTTGACTTTCATCTGAATTTCTTTCCATCTGCGGTCTCTGACATAAAATTGCAGAATCACCTAAAGTTTTTCTTTTACTTCTTGCTAATACAGGGTGTCTCCAGTTCTAGTGCCTATTAGACGTTTCTGGAGAACTAGACATATTTGAAATCTGAAAATTGGGATTATGATATTATTCAGAAGTTCTCTACAGAGCTAAAATATTTTCAAGCCCAAAAACTTCCGGTTATACAGGAGTGGAAATAAATTCGACGAAAAATTTTTTCAAGTTTTCCATTCCTGGTATGAACGAGTATTCAATAGTGAATACATTTCTGTTAACACCATTGTATTAAATCGAATAGTTTTCAAAATATCCAAAAAAATTTGGAAAAAAAGTCAAATATGTTCAGTCAGTAAGATATTCATTATTCTTATTTTAAATATCCTGAGCGTAAACCGTTTTTACAACATCGAAGAGGAAGGATGTGAAAAGGTCATGCATCTTTGGAT
>JARTUT010001872.1:27500-60657 GCA_030674115.1 Micraspis discolor | reverse complement strand
CGCAAATTCGAGTTTTTGTGTTGTTTCGGGGAGTTTTGGATCTTAATTCGATAAAATATATTCGATTCATATACAGGGTGTCAGATCTGAGTAGCGCTGACATTCACCAGAGTTTTTCTCCAGCTTTTGTGCTTTTCCGCGTAAGGGAGCTTAATTCAATGAAATCCCATACAGGGTGTGCCATTAACAATGATTTCGCGATCGATTGATATACAGGGTGAGCAATTTAAAAGTTCTTCCATTATTTTTGCACGCTTTCGGTTTTTTGTGCTCCTCGGGGTTTTAAGCTTTCCTTCGAGTTTTTTTGCGCGCTTTCGGTGATTTTGTGCTCCTTCGGGGTTTTTTCGGTTCCTTTGGATATTTTTCGTTCATTCGTGGTACTTCGGGTTCTTTCAAGTTTTTCCGTGTTGCGTCGGGTTCTTTCTTCGTGGAATGCACCGAACTTGAAACGATAGAGTTAAAACGATATTCTTTCGGTTTGTTTCTTATGATGAAAGCACCCACTGCAAATCAATTACATACTGGGTGTCCCATATGCATTTTTCATCATGTTTTTTCACGTGTGAAAGCTAATTTCGGTAAAATGTCATACAGGGTGTGCGATTTACAATGAATTTGCGATCGGGTGATATACGGGGTGAGCACTTTACAAGTTCTTCTGTTTTTTGCGCGCTCTCAAGTTTTTTCAAGTTTTTGTGTTCCTTCGGGTTTTTTTACGGAAAAATTAACTTCGAAACATAAACGGGGTGTTACATAGGAGCTCCATAGAATAATTTTGATACTTCCTTCGTGGTAATTACTGAACTCGAATAGATGGAGTTACAACGATATTCTTTTGGTTTATTTTTTCACTGCTAATCAATTGTATACTGAGTGTCTCATATGCATTCTCCTTCAAGTTTTCTCGCGATTGGGAGCGGATTTCGATAAAATGTCATACAGGGTGTGCAATTTACAATAAGTTTACGGTCGGGTGATATACGGGGTGTGCAATTTACAAGTACTTTTGTGTTTCGGGTTTTTTTCAGGTTCCTTTAGATTTTTTGTGTTACTTGGTGTTCTTTCGTGTTTTCTCGCGTTGTTTCGTGTAATTTCGGTTTCTTTCGTATAACTTCGGTTTCTTTCGTGTTTCTTCGGATTCCTTCGTGTTTTTTCGCGTTTCTCCGTGTTTTTCCAGTTCTTTCTAGCTTTTTCGCTTTCAACGGGTAATTTGACGTGTTTCGTGTTTCTGCGCGCTTCATTGATGTATGGGCCCTATTGATCTGCGATCTATATTGATCTATGGTCTATATTGATCCATGGGCCAATTGAACTACTGGCCTATTGAACTACTGGCCTATGGATCTACGGGCCTATGGATCTACCGGCCTATGGATCTACGGGCCTATTGATCTACCCGCTTACTAGTCTATATAATAAAGTAATAAGATCGGGGACCAGAGAAAAAAATCGAAACGGGTCCCGTCAGGGACCCGGAAAGCGTAGCTCTCCGAGCGGCCCGCAGGGCCGCGCGAGAGGGAATCTTAAAACAGATCGAAAAGGCGTATCCTCTTCTAGGAGAAGCGACCCCGAAGCACCCCTGGGCGCTCTCAAAGTGCCCGAAATTTTCAAACGAAAATCGCGAAATCGGCCATTTTCGCGAAATCGCCGAAAGGCGAAAAACGGGCGAAAGTACTCCTACGAAGCCGGAGCATCTCGCGGGGAGGGGGGGGTCGCTTTTTCTGGACGAGGAACGTCCCCATGCGTGGCTACGAGCTCAGCCGCGGAGCCCTCGAAATCTATACGAAAATTATGCATATAAAACGGCAATTTTTAGACTCGCGACTTCCCTGAAACGTCAAAAACCACACCTACGTTTTCCCTCCGTGCCGCTCGAAAACGATATAAATCGCCCCGCGATCGGTAGAAAACGAATCTACGTGAAATTTCCCATCTCTGGGTACCAATTTCCACATCCAAGTAGCGAGTCAAGGCCGGGAATATTCATTCCAAATTCGGCAATTTTCTCGATAATTCGAGGAGAAGTGTCATATTTTATCATACGATTCCGATGATAGCCGAACGCGAGCTCCAAATTTGAAAATACGGCATCAATTTTTCGCTCGATATGGGCGGTGGAAGATTATTTGCGTTTTCCAAGCACTCGGATAAGAATCTACAGGAGATTACGAATCTCTAGATACCTACCACTTTTCGTGAATCGCAAGAAAAACACCTCAAATATGCGTTTGAAAATCGCCATTTCAGGCTCTATTTTCGCGCTAATTCATTTTCGTCCTTGAAGAATGCACACAGATCGCGATGAATCGCTATACAGGCTGTGCTATCTCGAAAAAATCGCTATACAGGCTGTGCTTATGGAAAGCACTGATTTTCACCAGATTCTTTCTTCGAGAGATTTCGTGTTACTTAGGGTTCTATCATGTTTTCCGCGTTTTTTCGTATTTGGTCGGTTTCTTTCTTGGTGGAATGCACTGAACTCGAAACGATAGAGTTATAAACGATATTCTTTCGGTTTGTTTTTTTGAAGAAAGCACCCACTGCGAATCAATTATATACAGGGTGTCCCATATGCATTTTTCTTCAAGTTCTCTCGCGAATGGGAGCTGATTTCGGTATAATGTCATACAGGGTGTGCGATTCACAATGAATTTGCGATCGGGTGATATACGGGGTGTGCAATTTACAAGTTAATTTGATTTTTTTGCGCAAATTCGAGTTTTTGTGTTGTTTCGGGGAGTTTTGGATCTTAATTCGATAAAATATATTCGATTCATATACAGGGTGTCAGATCTGAGTAGCGCTGACATTCACCAGAGTTTTTCTCCAGCTTTTGTGCTTTTCCGCGTAAGGGAGCTTAATTCAATGAAATCCCATACAGGGTGTGCCATTAACAATGATTTCGCGATCGATTGATATTCAGGGTGTGCAATTTAAAAGTTCTTTCATTATTTTTTGCACGCTTTCGGTTTTTGTGCTCCTCGGATTTTTAAGCTTTCCTTCGAGTTTTTTTGCGCGCTTTCGGTGATTTTGTGCTCCTTCGGGGTTTTTTCGGTTCCTTTGGATATTTTTCGTTCATTCGTGGTACTTCGGGTTCTTTCAAGTTTTTCCGTGTTTCGTCGGGTTCTTTCTTCGTGGAATGCACCGAACTTGAAACGATAGAGTTAAAACGATATTCTTTCGGTTTGTTTCTTATGATGAAAGCACCCACTACAAATCAATTATATACTGGGTGTCCCATATGCATTTTTCATCATGTTTTTCACGTGTGAAAGCTAATTTCAGTAAAATGTCTTACAGGGTGTGCGATTTACAATGAATTTGCGATCGGGTGATATACGGGGTGAGCACTTTACAAGTTCTTCTGTTTTTTGCGCGCTCTCAAGTTTTTTCAAGTTTTTGTGTTCCTTCGGGTTTTTACGGAAAAATTATCTTCGAAACATATACGGGGTGTTACATAGGAGCTCCATAGAATAATTTTGATACTTCCTTCGTGGTAATTACTGAACTCGAATAGATGGAGTTACAACGATATTCTTTTGGTTTTTTTTTTTCACTGCTAATCAATTGTATACTGAGTGTCTCATATGCATTCTCCTTCAAGTTTTCTCGCGAATGGGAGCGGATTTCGATAAAATGTCATACAGGGTGTGCAATTTACAATAAGTTTACGGTCGGGTGATATACGGGGTGTGCAATTTACAAGTACTTTTGTGTTTCGGGTTTTTTTCAGGTTCCTTTAGATTTTTTGTGTTACTTGGTGTTCTTTCGTGTTTTCTCGCGTTGTTTCGTGTAATTTCGGTTTCTTTCGTATAACTTCGGTTTCTTTCGTGTTTCTTCGGTTTTCTTCGTGTTTTTCGCGTTTCTCCGTGTTTTTTCCAGTTCTTTCTAGCTTTTTCGGTTTCAACTGGTAATTTGACGTGTTTCGTGTTTCTGCGCGCTTCATTGATGTATGGGCCCTATTGATCTATGGTCTATATTGATCTGCGGTCTATATTGATCTATGGTCTATATTGATCCATGGGCCAATTGAACTACTGGCCTATTGAATTACTGGCCTATGGATCTACGAGCCTAAGGATCTACGAGCCTATTGATCTACCCGCTTACTAGTCTATATAATATAGTAATAAGATCGTGAACCAGAGAAAATTTTGACAGGTGGTCCCGGTAGGGACCCGGAAAGCAAAGCTTTCCGAGCGGCCCGCAGGGCCTCTTGAAAGGCAATCTTAAAATATATCGAAAAGGCGTATCCTCTTCTAGGGGAAGTTACCGCGAAAACCCCCCCGGGCGCTCTTAAAGCGCCCGAAATTTTCGAAAAAAAATCGCGAAATCGCCCAAAGGCGAAAAACGGGCGAGAGTACTCCTTCGAAGCCTCCTTCGGTGTGTTTTGGTTCTGAATTCGATAAAATATATTCGATTCATATACAGTGTGTCAGATCTGAGTAGCGCTGACATTCACCAGAGTTTTTCTCTAGCTTTCGTGCTTTTTCGCATAAGGAAGCTAAATTCAATGAAATCTCAAACAGGGTGTGCCATTAACAATGATTTCGCGATCGATTGATATACAGGGTGTGCAATTTAAAAGTTCTTTCATTATTTTTTGCACGCTTTCGGTTTTTTGTGCTCCCTCGGGGTTTTAAGCTTTCCTTCGAGTTTTTTTGCGCGCTTCCGTAGAGTTTGTGCTCCTTCGGGGTTTTTTCAGTTCCTTTGAATTTTTTTCGTTCTTTCGTGTTACTTTGGGTTCTATCATGTTTTTTCGCGTTTTTTCGTATTTGGTCGGGTTCTTTCTTGGTGGAATGGACTGAACTTGAGACAATAGAGTTATAAACGATATTCTTTTGGTTTGTTTTTTATGATGAAAGCACCCACTGCGAATCAATTATATACGGGGTGTCCCATATGCAATTTTTAGTGAGTTCTTCTGTTTTTTTGCGCGCTCTCAAGTTTTTTCGAGTCTCTTGTGTTCCTTCGGGTTTTTTTACGGAAAAATTATTTTCGAAACATATACGGGGTGTTACATAGGAGCTCCATAGAATAATTCTGATACTTCCTTCGTGGTAATTACTGAACTCGAATAGATGGAGTTACAACGATATTCTTTTGGTTTTTTTTTTTCACTGATAATCAATTGTATACTGAGTGTCCCATATGCATTTTTCTTCAAGTTTTCTCGAGAATGGGAGCTGATTTCGATAAAATGTCACACAAGGTGTGCAATTTACAATAAGTTTACGATCGGGTGATATACGGGATGTGCAATTTACAAGTACTTTTGTGTTTAGGGTTTTTTTCAGGTTCCATTAAATTTTTTGTGTTACTTGGTGTTCTTTCGTGTTTTCTTGCGTTGTTTCGTGTAATTTCGGTTTCTTTCATGTAACTTCGGTTTCTTTCGTCTATCTTCGGATTCTTCCGTGTTTTTTCGCGTTTCTTCGTGTTTTTTTCAGTACTTTCATGGTTTTTCGCTTTCATCGGGTTTTTTGCCGAGTTTAGTGTTTCTGCGAGTTTCATTGATGTATGGTCCCTATTGGTCTATGGTCCATATTGATCTATGGTCTATATTGATCCATGGGCCAATTGAACTACAGGCCTATTGAACTATTGGCTAATGGATCTACGGGCCTATTGATCTACCCGCTTACTAGTCCATATAATGAAGTAATAAGATCGTGAACCAGAGAAAATTTTGACAGGTGGTCCCGTTAGGGACCCGCAAAGCGTAGATATCCGAGCGGCCGCTCGAGAGGGAATCTTTAAAAAAATCGAAAAGGCGTATCCTGTTCTAGGAGAAGCGGCCTCGAAACCCGCCCCGGGTGCTCTTAAAGTGCCCGAAAAGTGTCGCGAAAATGACGTTTTTCGCGAAATCGCCTGAAGTGCCTCAGAAAAAAGGAAATAGGCTCCGAAGCCGAAACGCCCAGCGTCCCGGACTCGCCACATATTCCCAGAGCGAGGACGTCCGGTTTCCTTAGAACCCATTAGAACTCCGGAGCCCCCCTATTTCTAGGCTAAAATCCCGTAAGTAGAACGGCAATTTTTAGTTTCGTCAGCCCTGCGAAACGTCAAAATCACCCATGATGAATTCGATTCGTGCGGGCGCTACGAGTCTCTAAACGCATTTTCGGTGGTAGAAAATGAAACTTGAGGAAATTCCCCATCTCTGGGTACCGATATTCATATCCAAGTAGCGATATAAGGCCGCGAATTTCTCATCCCAAATTCGGCAGTTTTACGGTAAAATGAGGCAAAATGTCACAATTTCTCATACGATTCCGATGATAGCCGAACGCGAGTTCCAAATTTGAAAATACGGCATCAATTTTTCGCTCGATATGGGTGGTAGAAGATTTTTTGCGCCTTCCAAGCACTCGAATAAGAATCAACAGGAGATTCCGAATCTCTAGATATCACCCGCGATTCACGAATCGTGAGAAAAACACCTCAAATATGCGTTTGAAAATCGTCATTTTCGACTCTATTTGCGCGAGAATTCATAGCCCTCTCCGAATTCGGACCCAACTTATGATACTCTATCTCAAAATCCGACGCACTCAGTTTATTCAGGGAAAACGGCTGAGCACTCTGTTCATGAATACACGTTCAGACCTTTTTCGAATAATTTTCATTTTACCTTTGTGAAATTGATAGAGTTGAAACGATATTCTTTGGGTTTATTTTTTATGGAAAAATTATTTTCGATTCATATACAGGGTGTCACATGGGAGCAGTATCGAATAATGTTTATACTACCTTTGTGGAATGCACCGATTGCGATCGATTGATATACAGGCTGTGCACATTGGAAGCACTGACTTTCACCAGAGTCTTTCTTCGAGAGTTTTTCCTTCTGAATATTTTATCGAAAAAGCACCCACTGCGAATCAATTATAGAGTTATTTTGCTGATTTCGATAAAATGTCATACAGGGTGTGCAATTTACAAGTACTTTTGTTTTTTTGCGCGCTTTCTGTTTTTTTGTATTTCTCCGGAGTGTTTCTCGTGACTTCGAGTTTTTTTGCGCTTTCAAGTTATATGTATTCTCTCGGGATTTTTCAGGTTCCTTTGGATTTTTGTGTTACTTGGGGTTCTTTCGTGTTTTCTCGCGTTGTTTCGTGTAATTTCGATTTCTTTCGTGTACCTTCGGTTTCTTTCGTGTTTCTTCGGATTCTTTCGTGTTTTTTCGCGTTTCTTCGCGATTAGGCCTATTGATCTACCCGCTTACTAGTCTAAATAATATATCAGTAAAGATCGAACCAGAGAAGATCATGAGCAGCGGTCCCGTTAGGAACCCTCAAAGCGAAGCTTTACGAGCGGCCCCCAGGGTCGATCAAGGGGCAACCTTTGAACAGATCGAAAAGGCGTATCCTCTTTTAGGAGAAGCGACTACGAAAAGTCCTGTGCGCTCTTGAAGTGCCCGAAATTTTTCAACGAAAATCGTGAAATTGACGTTTTTCGTCAAAATCTTCGATAGTTCCCCAAGGGGAGAGATCTCACGAAGGAACGGGGCCGTCTCGCTGGCCAAGATCTGTCGCTATTCCAAGTAAAAGATATTTCTCATCATAAGGTATTAATAAGAATCAAGGAAAGATCCGAAGTCAATACGAAAATGAGGCAGATAAAACGGCAATTATTCGAACCGCGAGTATCGAGAAACTTCAAAAACCGCCCCGATATTTTTATTCCGTGGTGGCGGTAGAAGCCCTAAACGCCCTTTCAGCGGTAGAAATAGAAACTTTAGGGAATTTCCAATCTTTATGTACCAATTTTTATATCCAAATAGCTAGATAAGGCCGTGATTTCTTCATTTCAAATTCGGTTATTTTCACGATAATACATGGAGAAATGTCACAGTTTCTGATACGATTCCGATGATAGCCGGACGCGAGCTCCAATTTTGAAAATCTGGCATCAATTTTTTGCACGATATTGGCCGTGAAAGATTCTTCACGTCTTCCAAGAGCTCGAATAAGAGTCAACAGGAGATTCCGAATTTCTAGAGATCACTCACGGTAAATGAATCAAAAGAAAAGTGCCTCAACTATTCGTTTCAAAATCGGCACTTTCAACTCAATTTTCGCTCGAATTCATTGAACTCTACGAGGTCCGATCCACCTTATGATACTCAATGTGGGTATCGGACCCACTTACCTTATTTAGGAGAAAATGGCGAAGCACTCTGTTCATGAATACACCTTCAGTCCTTTTTCGAATAATATTTATTTTACCTTTGTTGAATTGATTGGAGTTGAAACGATATTCTTTGAATTTATTTTTGATGGAAAAATTATTTTCGATTTATATACAGGGTGTTTCATAGGAGCTTTATCGTGAAATGTTTCATTACCTATGTGGAATGCACCGATTGCAATCGATTGATATACAGGCTGTGCATATTGAAAGCACTGTCTTTCACCGGAGTCTTTCTTCGAAAGTTTTTCCTTCTGAATTTTTCATGGAAAAAGCACCCACTGCAAATCAATTATATAGTGGGTGTCCCATATGCATTTTCCTTCGAGTGTTCATGTTTTATCGCGAACGGAAACTGATTTCGATAAAATGTGAGGAAGAGGGTGCGATTCACAATGATTTTGATATTATGTGATTTACGGGGTGTGCAATTTACAATTTATTTCGGTTTTTTTTTGCGCAAATTTAGTTTTTTTGTGTTTTGTGTTCCTTCTGGGTAGTTTGGTTCTCAATTCGATAAAATATTTTCGATTCATATACAGGGTGACAGATCTGAGTAGCGCTGACATTCACTAGAGTTTCTTCCATGTGTTCCTACTTTTCCGCGTAAGGGAGCTCAATTCAAAGGAATGTCATAGAGGGTGTGCAATTAACTATGAATTTGCGATCAATTGATATACAGATTGTGCAATTCACAAGTTCTTTCGGTATTTTTTGGGTGCTTTCGGTTTTTTGTGCTCCTTTGGGGATTTAACTTTCCCTCGAGTTTCTTGCGCGCATTAAGTAATTTTTGCTTCTTCGATTTTTACCGTTTTTTTCACGTTATTTTGTGTTCATTCCAGTTTCCTCATGTCTTCTCGCTTTCAACCGAGTTTTTTTGCAATATTGATCTACCTGTTATATTGATCTTCCCACTATAGAAATCTACATGTTCTAATGATCCATCCGCATAATCGATCCTGCCGCTATAATAATCCACTCGCCATAATGATTTACCAGCTATATTTATCCACTCGCTTTATTGATCCACCAGTTATATACAGCTACAAGCCATATTAATCCACCAGCTTTATTCATCTACCAGCTTTATTCATCCACCCGCTTCATCGATCCACTCGCTATATAGATCCACCCGCTATATTGGTCCACCCGCCATATTAATCCATCCGCTATATTTATCCACCCCCATTATTGATGCACCAGCTATATTGATTCACCCGCTAGATTGATCCATCTGCTATATTGATTCACCAGCTTTATGTATCTTAACGCTATATGGACCCAACCACTATATAGATCTAATCCAGAAATGAAGCAGCTAGCTATATTCATCTATCCGCTGAATTGATAGACCATCCACTATAATGATCTACCCGCTATATTGATCCACCCGCTATATTGATCCACCCGATTTATTGATGAACATGCTATTTTGATCCACTTGGTATATTGATTCATCTGCTATATTGATCTACACGCTATATCGATCCACCCGCTCCTTTGAGCCATCAGCTTTATTGATTCACCCGCTACATTGATCCACCTGCTATATTGATCCACCAGCTATATTGATTCACCAGCTATATTGATCCACCCGCTCTATTCATCCACCTGCCAAATTGATCTACACGCTATATCGATCCTCCCTCAATATTGATCCACCCGCTTTATTGATCTACACTTTATATTGATCCATCCGCTTAATTGATGAACATGCTATTTTGATCCACTTGGTATATTGATTCATCTGCTATATTGATCTACACGCTATATCGATCCAACCGCTTCTTTGAGATATCAGCTATATTGATTCACCCGCTACATTGATCCACCTGCTATATTGATCCACCTGCTATATTTATCTACCCGCTCTATTGATCCACTCGCCATATTGATCTACACGCTATATCGATCCACCAGCTATATTGATCCACCCGCTCTATTCATCCACCTGCCAAATTGATCTACACGCTATGTCGATCCATTCGTTATATTGATCTACCCGCTATATAAATCCACCCACTGTATTGATCCAACCGCTTTAGGCGGTTGAAACCGCCCGAACCACTTGTCTCACCCGTTATCGGGGAACATGAGCTGGATACTTTTCTAATAGATACGGCCGACCTGTATACACGTCCGTACTCGGGGTGGTTTGAAAAGTGTTTTGAGGGGGTTGTCAACCCCTACGATCAACCCCTAAGGTGGCACCCCCTGCTATCTCGGCCAAATGACGGTTTTCCGAAAAACTTTTAGGGTACAAACGATCGAACATCGAGTCTAAAATTTTTTGGTGGGGTTGACTACCCCACCCCTAATTTTTGGGATCCGTCAGGTCGAAGGAAATTTTTAAAATAGCTCCAAGGCATCTTCGCGACGAAAAAATCGAATAGACCGAATTTCAGAGTATCGGGGACTGCGCATGCGCCAAATTTGAGTTGGCTCTAGCGGCCATCGATGACGTCCGATCGAAAAATGTTAGGAGAGACTTCGGTCGTAAATTGAAAGATCTTCACTACGAGTATACAGGGTGGTCCAAAAAGTCACTTCAGGAAAAAAAGTCGATGGTTTCGGATTTTGTCATGAAGTCTATGTCCGTCCCGGATTGAGGTTTGAAAAAAAAAAATTTTGAACTCACCCCCACCCCTACGGAAAAAAAAAAAAAAAAAAATTTTATACCTGTTCGGAAAATTTTCGCATTTCTCGCGAAAATGTTGGGAACATTTTTGTTGCCAGGGTGATAAGGAACATTTTTAGGGGTGGGGTTGAAACTACCCCTAAAAAAGGGGTATCAACTATGCGAAATAATTTTTTCAAAAATAAGACCCCCAAAAAACACCCACAGGCACTTGAAAAATTGATTGCAATAACCCGTTCGGCCGTATCTGTGGTGGTTTTGGCTGCACGCTAATCCATAGACTTTCTTGAATAACTCGAAAACGATTCGATGTACGGAAATTCGGATGACAGTTTTCCAATCTCTGAGCTTGCACGCAATTTTTTGAAAGAAAAAATTTCCCCACCACTTCGAAATTTTAGCTGCCCCTTCCGTTCGACCAAAAGTACGCCTTTTGCTTCATAAGACGCGTCCCAACGCAAAATTTAGGTCGGCCGAGCCATAATACCAAGCGTTCGCCAGTTCGCCGTACGCATGCGCGAAGATGTTTCTCTCTATAACTCTAGAACGGGAGCTCTGATCGAAAATTTATAAGAACAATTTGTCATCGAGTTGAAGAGTTCTATCAGGTGGTGATAACGATTTTAACAAAAAAAAAAAAAACGAAAAAAAACTTCGCCAAATATAATTTCAGAATTTTTTGCTTATTTTTTCCAGAATGCCCTTACCAAGAAAAATCAATTTCACTATTTGAATTCCCGAAAAAAAGAAAAAAAAAATAAGGGTGGAAATGAAAATTGCAAAATGGTGGAGGATTCGGGAATTTTTTTCGGCTCGCATTTACTCGAAAATGGTAAGTTATATCGAGTTACACCATGGAACACTTTTCGTTGCTTTTTTTGAGAACTATACTAGAAAAAAAAAATGGTGCCCGCATCTTCCATATTCACGAAGTTATAATTCCTGAACCTTTGAATGCAGAGGGAAAGAGTGCTAAAAATTTATGAATTCGCTATAAGTGTTGCTTTTGTCGAAGGTATATAAGTATTTCATGAGGAATTATCGAATCTTTCATTTTTCATCTAAAAATACAAGGCATATAACAAAATCGCGTTTGGTGTCCCCATATCCCTATGTCCCTTTGTTTACTTGATTTTTTAAAACAACGCAATGTATTTTGGGGCTCTTATTCTGGTAGTAGATAAAGGGATTCAAAGGAATGGTTCATATGTATAATAACATCCCATTAAATACTGGTGATTTGATGCCAGGGATAATTTTTTTCTTAAATCCATTGAATGCTGAATGCAGTGCTTTATCAAAATTTACGTAACTCTTGATGGAAAATGAACAGTCAAGTCAATTATGATTCGATAGAAGTCCAGGTAGGTTTCAAGAAATATAGAAATATCACAACGGATTTCCGAGGTCAGTTTGGAATTGGACTTTTTTATAGGACATAAAATTCTTAATTGGGATACAAATTTACTTTGAAGAGAGCTGAATACGCTATGAGAGAGTTCCCACAGTGTTATAACGCTTTTTCGTGATTCAGTTCAATCTATTATGAACAGCATGATGACTTATAAAGTTGATAGGTTGTATGGGGGAATCGGAGGTATGGACCTGGTGATTATTTTTCAGCTCTATCATTCTGACCACCAAAATATATGAATATTCTGCAACGGGCCTCATAGAGCTATATTCATGTTCGATGTTCTAATGAGCAATCACCAAGCAACTACAGAAGATGAATGTATTCCAGATTTAGAATAAGATACAGTTATATACAAAGATGGATAGACATACGTCAAGTATTTCGACTTTGAGTAATATCCTGCCCATTTCTCATTCTACAAAAATGTGGCGAACGTTAGATCTATAAGGAGAAGAAACTATCCAATTTCTACGATAATACGTTACATTAATTATTCGAGTTTGAACATAATAATTTTGATGTGATGTTATGTACGAATCTGAGAATGTTAGCGTTCGAGTGAATTCTAAAGTAGAATAACTGCTGTTTATATTGCGAAGATTCCATAAAGTAAATTCTTGAGAATATTCGTGTATTTGACGTGTAGTGTCTTCTTCTTTGGAGAGTGAGAATAATTTTTATAATAGAAAATTTCCTCAGGCTGCTTCAAAGTATTTGACGGCATTTTAGGGAAATTTATGGCAAACCAAGAATTCTTTTCAACGGTAAAGAATTTCGTTATGGAAAATTATAAGTCAAATCAGAGTTTTGATATTTATAGTTTCTACTGCATATACTACCACTTAATATTCAAAACCCGAAAACCCGAAAACACGCTAATTAATCCAAAGTTTCTAGAAAAGGTCAGTAATTATAATGAAAATTTTTATGGGACATTCTGTATATGAAAAATGAAAATGCTTCTGACAAATGAACCGGAACACGTGCAAAAATCACGAGATATTACAAATTAACGTCAGATTCTGAATGGACAGTTAATTATGAACACCCTGTATATAAAGAAATGAGGATTTATATATATGGTACACGCTCTTGACAAATGAACAAAATAAAAATGTAAAAATCACGACAGAATCCAAATTAACGTCAGTTATTGTTAGTGTAAGCCAAAAGTTCGAAAGAATATATATATATATATATGAATTGGCAGATTTCGCCAAGCGTCGCATTGTCTCACCCGTTATCGGGGAACATGAGCTGGATACTTTTCTAATAGATACGGCCGACCTGTATACACGTCCGTACTCGGGGTGGTTTGAAAAGTGTTTTGAGGGGGGGTTGTCAACCCCTACGATCAACCCCTAAGGTGGCACCCCCTGCTATCTCGGCCAAATGACGGTTTTCCGAAAAACTTTTAGGGTACAAACGATCGAACATCGAGTCTAAAATTTTTTGGTGGGGTTGACTACCCCCACCCCTAATTTTTTGGGATCCGTCAGGTCGAAGGAAATTTTTTTAAAATAGCTCCAAGGCATTTTCGCGACGAAAAAAATCGAATAGACCGAATTTCAGAGTATCGGGGACTGCGCATGCGCCAAATTTGAGTTGGCTCTAGCGGCCATCGATGACGTCCGATCGAAAAATGTTGGGAGAGACTTCGGTCGTAAATTGAAAGATCTTCACTACGAGTATACAGGGTGGTCCAAAAAAGTCACTTCAGGAAAAAAGTCGATGGTTTCGGATTTTGTCATGAAGTCTATGTCCGTCCCGGATTGAGGTTTGAAAAAAAAAATTTTTGAACTCACCCCCCACCCCCTACGGAAAAAAAAATTTTATACCTGTTCGGAAAATTTTCGCATTTCTCGCGAAAATGTTGGGAACATTTTTTGTTGCCAGGGTGATAAGGAACATTTTTAGGGGTGGGGGTTGAAACTACCCCTAAAAAAGGGGGTATCAACTATGCGAAATAATTTTTTTTCAAAAATAAGACCCCCCAAAAAACACCCACAGGCACTTGAAAAATTGATTGCAATAACCCGTTCGGCCGTATCTGTGGTGGTTTTGGCTGCACGCTAATCCATAGACTTTCTTGAATAACTCGAAAACGATTCGATGTACGGAAATTCGGATGACAGTTTTCCAATCTCTGAGCTTGCACGCGATTTTTTGAAAGAAAAAAAATTTCCCCCCACCACTTCGAAATTTTAGCTGCCCCTTCCGTTCGACCAAAAAGTACGCCTTTTGCTTCATAAGACGCGTCCCAACGCAAAATTTAGGTCGGCCGAGCCATAATACCAAGCGTTCGCCAGTTCGCCGTACGCATGCGCGAAGATGTTTCTCTCTATAACTCTAGAACGGGAGCTCTGATCGAAAATTTATAAGAACAATTTGTCATCGAGTTGAAGAGTTCTATCAGGTGGTGATAACGATTTTAACTAAAAAAAAAAAAAAAAACGAAAAAAACTTCGCCAAATATAATTTCAGAATTTTTGCTTATTTTTCAGAATGCCCTTACCAAGAAAAATTAATTTCACTATTTGAATTCCCGAAAAAAAAAAAAAAAAAAATAAGGGTGGAAATGAAAATTGCAAAATGGTGGAGGATTCGGGAATTTTTTTCGGCTCGCATTTACTCGAAAATGGTAAGTTATATCGAGTTACACCATGGAACACTTTTCGTTGCTTTTTTTGAGAACTATACTAGAAAAAAAAATGGTGCCCGCATCTTCCATATTCACGAAGTTATAATTCCTGAACCTTTGAATGCAGAGGAAAGAGTGCTAAAAATTTATGAATTCGCTATAAGTGTTGCTTTTGTCGAAGGTATATAAGTATTTCATGAGGAATTATCGAATCTTTCATTTTCATCTAAAAATACAAGGCATATAACAAAATCGCGTTTGGTGTCCCCATATCCCTATGTCCCTTTGTTTACTTGATTTTTAAAACAACGCAATGTATTTTGGGGCTCTTATTCTGGTAGTAGATAAAGGGATTCAAAGGAATGGTTCATATGTATAATAACATCCCATTAAATACTGGTGATTTGATGCCAGGGATAATTTTTTCTTAAATCCATTGAATGCTGAATGCAGTGCTTTATCAAAATTTACGTAACTCTTGATGGAAAATGAACAGTCAAGTCAATTATGATTCGATAGAAGTCCAGGTAGGTTTCAAGAAATATAGAAATATCACAACGGATTTCCGAGGTCAGTTTGGAATTGGACTTTTTTATAGGACATAAAATTCTTAATTGGGATACAAATTTACTTTGAAGAGAGCTGAATACGCTATGAGAGGTTCCCACAGTGTTATAACGCTTTTTCGTGATTCAGTTCAATCTATTATGAACAGCATGATGACTTATAAAGTTGATAGGTTGTATGGGGGAATCGGAGGTATGGACCTGGTGATTATTTTTCAGCTCTATCATTCTGACCACCAAAATATATGAATATTCTGCAACGGGCCTCATAGAGCTATATTCATGTTCGATGTTCTAATGAGCAATCACCAAGCAACTACAGAAGATGAATGTATTCCAGATTTAGAATAAGATACAGTTATATACAAAGATGGATAGACATACGTCAAGTATTTCGACTTTGAGTAATATCCTGCCCATTTCTCATTCTACAAAAATGTGGCGAACGTTAGATCTATAAGGAGAAGAAACTATCCAATTTCTACGATAATACGTTACATTAATTATTCGAGTTTGAACATAATAATTTTGATGTGATGTTATGTACGAATCTGAGAATGTTAGCGTTCGAGTGAATTCTAAAGTAGAATAACTGCTGTTTATATTGCGAAGATTCCATAAAGTAAATTCTTGAGAATATTCGTGTATTTGACGTGTAGTGTCTTCTTCTTTGGAGAGTGAGAATAATTTTTATAATAGAAAATTTCCTCAGGCTGCTTCAAAGTATTTGACGGCATTTTAGGGAAATTTATGGCAAACCAAGAATTCTTTTCAACGGTAAAGAATTTCGTTATGGAAAATTATAAGTCAAATCAGAGTTTTGATATTTATAGTTTCTACTGCATATACTACCACTTAATATTCAAAACCTAGAAAACACGCTAATTAATCCAAAGTTTCTAGAAAAGGTCAGTAATTATAATGAAAATTTTTATGGGACATTCTGTATATGAAAAAATGAAAATGCTTCTGACAAATGAACCGGAACACGTGCAAAAATCACGAGATATTACAAATTAACGTCAGATTCTGAATGGACAGTTAATTATGAACACCCTGTATATAAAGAAATGAGGATTTATATATATGGTACACGCTCTTGACAAATGAACAAAATAAAAATGTAAAAATCACGACAGAATCCAAATTAACGTCAGTTATTGTTAGTGTAAGCCAAAAGTTCGAAAGAATATATATATATATATTGAATTGGCAGATTTCGCCAAGCGTCGCATTGTCTCACCCGTTATCGGGGAACATGAGCTGGATACTTTTCTAATAGATACGGCCGACCTGTATACACGTCCGTACTCGGGGTGGTTTGAAAAGTGTTTTGAGGGGGGGTTGTCAACCCCTACGATCAACCCCTAAGGTGGCACCCCCTGCTATCTCGGCCAAATGACGGTTTTCCGAAAAACTTTTAGGGGTACAAACGATCGAACATCGAGTCTAAAATTTTTTGGTGGGGTTGACTACCCCCACCCCTAATTTTGGGATCCGTCAGGTCGAAGGAAATTTTTAAAATAGCTCCAAGGCATTTTCGCGACGAAAAAAATCGAATAGACCGAATTTCAGAGTATCGGGGACTGCGCATGCGCCAAATTTGAGTTGGCTCTAGCGGCCATCGATGACGTCCGATCGAAAAATGTTGGGAGAGACTTCGGTCGTAAATTGAAAGATCTTCACTACGAGTATACAGGGTGGTCCAAAAAAGTCACTTCAGGAAAAAAGTCGATGGTTTCGGATTTTGTCATGAAGTCTATGTCCGTCCCGGATTGAGGTTCGAAAAAAAAAAATTTGAACTCACCCCCACCCCCTACGGAAAAAACAATTTTATAACTGTTCGGAAAATTTTCGCATTTCTCGCGAAAATGTTGGGAACATTTTTGTTGCCAGGGTGATAAGGAACATTTTTAGGGGTGGGGTTGAAACTACCCCTAAAAAGGGGGGTATCAACTATGCGAAATAATTTTTTCAAAAATAAGACTCCCAAAAAACACCCACAGGCACTTGAAAAATTGATTGCAATAACCCGTTCGGCCGTATCTGTGGTGGTTTTGGCTGCACGCTAATCCATAGACTTTCTTGAATAACTCGAAAACGATTCGATGTACGGAAATTCGGATGACAGTTTTCCAATCTCTGAGCTTGCACGCAATTTTTGAAAGAAAAAATTTCCCCCACCACTTCGAAATTTTAGCTGCCCCTTCCGTTCGACCAAAAAGTACGCCTTTTGCTTCATAAGACGCGTCCCAACGCAAAATTTAGGTCGGCCGAGCCATAATACCAAGCGTTCGCCAGTTCGCCGTACGCATGCGCGAAGATGTTTCTCTCTATAACTCTAGAACGGGAGCTCTGATCGAAAATTTATAAGAACAATTTGTCATCGAGTTGAAGAGTTCTATCAGGTGGTGATAACGATTTTAACTAAAAAAAAAAAAAAAAAAACTTCGCCAAATATAATTTCAGAATTTTTTGCTTATTTTTCCAGAATGCCCTTACCAAGAAAAATCAATTTCACTATTTGAATTCCCGAAAAAAAGAAAAAAAAAAAAAATAAGGGTGGAAATGAAAATTGCAAAATGGTGGAGGATTCAGGAATTTTTTCGGCTCGCATTTACTCGAAAATGGTAAGTTATATCGAGTTACACCATGGAACACTTTTCGTTGCTTTTTTGAGAACTATACTAGAAAAAAAAAAATGGTGCCCGCATCTTCCATATTCACGAAGTTATAATTCCTGAACCTTTGAATGCAGAGGAAAGAGTGCTAAAAATTTATGAATTCGCTATAAGTGTTGCTTTTGTCGAAGGTATATAAGTATTTCATGAGGAATCATCGAATCTTTCATTTTTCATCTAAAAATACAAGGCATATAACAAAATCGCGTTTGGTGTCCCCATATCCCTATGTCCCTTTGTTTACTTGATTTTTTAAAACAACGCAATGTATTTTGGGGCTCTTATTCTGGTAGTAGATAAAGGGATTCAAAGGAATGGTTCATATGTATAATAACATCCCATTAAATACTGGTGATTTGATGCCAGGGATAATTTTTTTCTTAAATCCATTGAATGCTGAATGCAGTGCTTTATCAAAATTTACGTAACTCTTGATGGAAAATGAACAGTCAAGTCAATTATGATTCGATAGAAGTCCAGGTAGGTTTCAAGAAATATAGAAATATCACAACGGATTTCCGAGGTCAGTTTGGAATTGGACTTTTTTATAGGACATAAAATTCTTAATTGGGATACAAATTTACTTTGAAGAGAGCTGAATACGCTATGAGAGGTTCCCACAGTGTTATAACGCTTTTTCGTGATTCAGTTCAATCTATTATGAACAGCATGATGACTTATAAAGTTGATAGGTTGTATGGGGAATCGGAGGTATGGACCTGGTGATTATTTTCAGCTCTATCATTCTGACCACCAAAATATATGAATATTCTGCAACGGGCCTCATAGAGCTATATTCATGTTCGATGTTCTAATGAGCAATCACCAAGCAACTACAGAAGATGAATGTATTCCAGATTTAGAATAAGATACAGTTATATACAAAGATGGATAGACATACGTCAAGTATTTCGACTTTGAGTAATATCCTGCCCATTTCTCATTCTACAAAAATGTGGCGAACGTTAGATCTATAAGGAGAAGAAACTATCCAATTTCTACGATAATACGTTACATTAATTATTCGAGTTTGAACATAATAATTTTGATGTGATGTTATGTACGAATCTGAGAATGTTAGCGTTCGAGTGAATTCTAAAGTAGAATAACTGCTGTTTATATTGCGAAGATTCCATAAAGTAAATTCTTGAGAATATTCGTGTATTTGACGTGTAGTGTCTTCTTCTTTGGAGAGTGAGAATAATTTTTATAATAGAAAATTTCCTCAGGCTGCTTCAAAGTATTTGACGGCATTTTAGGGAAATTTATGGCAAACCAAGAATTCTTTTCAACGGTAAAGAATTTCGTTATGGAAAATTATAAGTCAAATCAGAGTTTTGATATTTATAGTTTCTACTGCATATACTACCACTTAATATTCAAAAAACCCGAAAACACGCTAATTAATCCAAAGTTTCTAGAAAAGGTCAGTAATTATAATGAAAATTTTTATGGGACATTCTGTATATGAAAAAATGAAAATGCTTCTGACAAATGAACCGGAACACGTGCAAAAATCACGAGATATTACAAATTAACGTCAGATTCTGAATGGACAGTTAATTATGAACACCCTGTATATAAAGAAATGAGGATTTATATATATGGTACACGCTCTTGACAAATGAACAAAATAAAAATGTAAAAATCACGACAGAATCCAAATTAACGTCAGTTATTGTTAGTGTAAGCCAAAAGTTCGAAAGAATATATATATATATATATTGAATTGGCAGATTTCGCCAAGCGTCGCATTGTCTCACCCGTTATCGGGGAACATGAGCTGGATACTTTCCTAATAGATACGGCCGACCTGTATACACGTCCGTACTCGGGGTGGTTTGATGGCACCCCCTGCTATCTCGGCCAAATGACGTTTTGAGGGGTTGTCAACCCCTACGATCAACCCCTAAGGTGGCACCCCCTGCTATCTCGGCCAAATGACGGTTTTCCGAAAAACTTTTAGGGGTACAAACGATCGAACATCGAGTCTGAAATTTTTTGGTGGGGTTGACTACCCCCACCCCTAATTTTTTGGGATCCGTCAGGTCGAAGGAAATTTTTTAAAATAGCTCCAAGGCATTTTCGCGACGAAAAAATCGAATAGACCGAATTTCAGAGTATCGGGGACTGCGCATGCGCCAAATTTGAGTTGGCTCTAGCGGCCATCGATGACGTCCGATCGAAAAATGTTGGGAGAGACTTCGGTCGTAAATTGAAAGATCTTCACTACGAGTATACAGGGTGGTCCAAAAAGTCACTTCAGGAAAAAGTCGATGGTTTCGGATTTTGTCATGAAGTCTATGTCCGTCCCGGATTGAGGTTCGAAAAAAAAAATTTTTGAACTCACCCCCCACCCCCTACGGAAAAAACAATTTTATACCTGTTCGGAAAATTTTCGCATTTCTCGCGAAAATGTTGGGAACATTTTTTGTTGCCAGGGTGATAAGGAACATTTTTAGGGGTGGGGTTGAAACTACCCCTAAAAAAGGGTATCAACTATGCGAAATAATTTTTTTCAAAAATAAGACTCCCAAAAAACACCCACAGGCACATGAAAAATTGATTGCAATAACCCGTTCGGCCGTATCTGTGGTGGTTTTGGCTGCACGCGAATCCATAGACTTTCTTGAATAACTCGAAAACGATTCGATGTACGGAAATTCGGATGACAGTTTTCCAATCTCTGAGCTTGCACGCAATTTTTTGAAAGAAAAAATTTCCCCCACCACTTCGAAATTTTAGCTGCCCCTTCCGTTCGACCAAAAAGTACGCCTTTTGCTTCATAAGACGCGTCCCAACGCAAAATTTAGGTCGGCCGAGCCATAATACCAAGCGTTCGCCAGTTCGCCGTACGCATGCGCGAAGATGTTTCTCTCTATAACTCTAGAACGGGAGCTCTGATCGAAAATTTATAAGAACAATTTGTCATCGAGTTGAAGAGTTCTATCAGGTGGTGATAACGATTTTAACTAAAAAAAAAAAAAAAACTTCGCCAAATATAATTTCAGAATTTTTGCTTATTTTTTCCAGAATGCCCTTACCAAGAAAAATCAATTTCACTATTTGAATTCCCGAAAAAAAGAAAAAAAAAATAAGGGTGGAAATGAAAATTGCAAAATGGTGGAGGATTCGGGAATTTTTTTCGGCTCGCATTTACTCGAAAATGGTAAGTTATATCGAGTTACACCATGGAACACTTTTCGTTGCTTTTTTTGAGAACTATACTAGAAAAAAAAATGGTGCCCGCATCTTCCATATTCACGAAGTTATAATTCCTGAACCTTTGAATGCAGAGGAAAGAGTGCTAAAAATTTATGAATTCGCTATAAGTGTTGCTTTTGTCGAAGGTATATAAGTATTTCATGAGGAATTATCAATCTTTCATTTTCATCTAAAAATACAAGGCATATAACAAAATCGCGTTTGGTGTCCCCATATCCCTATGTCCCTTTGTTTACTTGATTTTTTAAAACAACGCAATGTATTTTGGGGCTCTTATTCTGGTAGTAGATAAAGGGATTCAAAGGAATGGTTCATATGTATAATAACATCCCATTAAATACTGGTGATTTGATGCCAGGGATAATTTTTTTCTTAAATCCATTGAATGCTGAATGCAGTGCTTTATCAAAATTTACGTAACTCTTGATGGAAAATGAACAGTCAAGTCAATTATGATTCGATAGAAGTCCAGGTAGGTTTCAAGAAATATAGAAATATCACAACGGATTTCCGAGGTCAGTTTGGAATTGGACTTTTTTATAGGACATAAAATTCTTGATTGGGATACAAATTTACTTTGAAGAGAGCTGAATACGCTATGAGAGGTTCCCACAGTGTTATAACGCTTTTTCGTGATTCAGTTCAATCTATTATGAACAGCATGATGACTTATAAAGTTGATAGGTTGTATGGGGGATCGGAGGTATGGACCTGGTGATTATTTTTCAGCTCTATCATTCTGACCACCAAAATATATGAATATTCTGCAACGGGCCTCATAGAGCTATATTCATGTTCGATGTTCTAATGAGCAATCACCAAGCAACTACAGAAGATGAATGTATTCCAGATTTAGAATAAGATACAGTTATATACAAAGATGGATAGACATACGTCAAGTATTTCGACTTTGAGTAATATCCTGCCCATTTCTCATTCTACAAAAATGTGGCGAACGTTAGATCTATAAGGAGAAGAAACTATCCAATTTCTACGATAATACGTTACATTAATTATTCGAGTTTGAACATAATAATTTTGATGTGATGTTATGTACGAATCTGAGAATGTTAGCGTTCGAGTGAATTCTAAAGTAGAATAACTGCTGTTTATATTGCGAAGATTCCATAAAGTAAATTCTTGAGAATATTCGTGTATTTGACGTGTAGTGTCTTCTTCTTTGGAGAGTGAGAATAATTTTTATAATAGAAAATTTCCTCAGGCTGCTTCAAAGTATTTGACGGCATTTTAGGAAATTTATGGCAAACCAAGAATTCTTTTCAACGGTAAAGAATTTCGTTATGGAAAATTATAAGTCAAATCAGAGTTTTGATATTTATAGTTTCTACTGCATATACTACCACTTAATATTCAAAACCCGAAAACACGCTAATTAATCCAAAGTTTCTAGAAAAGGTCAGTAATTATAATGAAAATTTTTATGGGACATTCTGTATATGAAAAAATGAAAATGCTTCTGACAAATGAACCGGAACACGTGCAAAAATCACGAGATATTACAAATTAACGTCAGATTCTGAATGGACAGTTAATTATGAACACCCTGTATATAAAGAAATGAGGATTTATATATATGGTACACGCTCTTGACAAATGAACAAAATAAAAATGTAAAAATCACGACAGAATCCAAATTAACGTCAGTTATTGTTAGTGTAAGCCAAAAGTTCGAAAGAATATATATATATATATTGAATTGGCAGATTTCGCCAAGCGTCGCATTGTCTCACCCGTTATCGGGGAACATGAGCTGGATACTTTTCTAATAGATACGGCCGACCTGTATACACGTCCGTACTCGGGGTGGTTTGAAAAGTGTTTTGAGGGGGTTGTCAACCCCTACGATCAACCCCTAAGGTGGCACCCCTGCTATCTCGGCCAAATGACGGTTTTCCGAAAAACTTTTAGGGTACAAACGATCGAACATCGAGTCTAAAATTTTTTGGTGGGGTTGACTACCCCACCCCTAATTTTTGGGATCCGTCAGGTCGAAGGAAATTTTTTAAAATAGCTCCAAGGCATTTTCGCGACGAAAAAATCGAATAGACCGAATTTCAGAGTATCGGGGACTGCGCATGCGCCAAATTTGAGTTGGCTCTAGCGGCCATCGATGACGTCCTATCGAAAAATGTTGGGAAAGACTTCGGTCGTAAATTGAAAGATCTTCACTACGAGTATACAGGGTGGTCCAAAACGTCACTTCAGGATAAAAGTCGATGGTTTCGGATTTTGTCGGGAAGTTTATGTCCGTCCGGGATTGGGGTTTAAAAAAAAAAATTTTTGAACTCACCCCCCACGCATTTCTCGCGAAAATGTCGGAATTATTTTATTTTTGTTTTGATATGACATTCGTTATTACTGGTGAGTAGAAATGTATTCGGTTACTCAATGTGACGAAAGAATTCTGATAAATTTATATATAAAGAATAAAATAGAAATTAATGAATTTATATGAAAAAAACATTTCTTAACCATTGAGATAAACATTAATGACGTTAATGACTGATGGTTGAAATTTAGAATTTGCTAAGTGAAGACATACTGCGATACGACTTCTCAAACTTCTTTGATTGATAGAAAGGCAAACAGAGAGGTGTTTATTCGATATTATTCCGTTGATGAGCCGACAGATGGTCGGCACTCTGATCTACCTGATCGGCGAATCTATAGGTCTAGGCGGCGTGCAGCCGCCCCGAGCCACTTGTTCACCCGTTAATAGGGAACGTGAGCTGGGTTTAGACCGTCGTGAGACAGGTTAGTTTTACCCTACTGATGACTAGTCGTTGCGATAGTAATCCTGCTCAGTACGAGAGGAACCGCAGGTTCGGACATTTGGTTCACGCACTCGCTCGGGCGGGCGGTGGTGCGAAGCTACCATCCGTGGGATTATGCCTGAACGCCTCTAAGGCCGTATCCTGTCTAGTCAAAGATGGCAACGATATTTTTTTGAGCTTCTAGAGTCGAAAGGCTCAAACAATGTGACTTTACTAGGCGTCAGATATCTATCTGATGCTGCACGAGCCATTTTTGCCGTCTGGGGCCGATGGTGGGCGGCGGGATCTATTCTGCTACGTCCTACCTGGCCTCTTGGCGGTCGATCATGGGTCATTCATTTCGATGTTGAAGCTTTGAATTGTCTGTAGACGACTTACGTACCTGGCAGGGTGTTGTACTCGGTAGAGCAGTTTCCACGCTGCGATCTGTTAATACTCAGCCCTTAGCCTGGGGATTCGTCTTGTCGATTAGACGAGACCCCGTGTTGAACTGTCCCCGCGACAACTTCCCAAGGATCGTTGTCGACGGCGGACGGTTCGATCGTCTTCACGATGGCGCGTAGTCAGTCGCGATCGCACGATCGAGATGACTATACGCTGAAGACGATCAAGTAGTTGCCGGCCGGCAAGAGCGAAAACACTTCGATGGATCGATATATCATTCGTATATCGAAATTCTTGATGCATAAAATACCGGAGAAAAACACTCCGGAACAACTCTAATCTATTCTGCGAAATATCCATCTTAGTGTGGCAGTCATTTGCCGAGCTGGCGACTCTGAAAAGCGTCGTATTGTTACTACGTACGGTCGTTCGTCGACGAACTGTGCAGAGCCAGAGTTCGCGCGAACTTGAACGATCGCCATAGTACGACAGGTGCATAGACACCGAAGATATCTAACAATAAAACAACCGATACGCGCACAAAATCTGAGTGCGTATCAGGGCAACCTGAGTTTTTAAATCGGGTTTTTTTCAGTCAGTCCTAAACGCAGTATAACGAAGGGACTTATAAAAAAAAAATTTACTCTACCCGCCCGCTACGCGGGCGGGCGGAAAAAAATTTACTCTACCCTTCCCTTAATGCATCGGTGATGCGCGGGAGTTGTTTTTTTTTATAACCACCGCGTGACCTTGAAATTCCTAAGCGTGACCTTGAAGTTCCATAGCGTGACCTTGAAATTCCTTAGTGCGAATTCGTCTTACGAAATTACAGGTTCCTGTAAATCGTAGTTCGACGGAGCGCCACTAGATGGCGCCACCGTCGAATCTGTACGTGCATTTTAGTACCGCATGCTGCCGCTAGGTGGCGCTAGCGCCGCCAACGGACCGGTCTCGAACCTCTAAACGCAATATAACCCGAACCTGAACCGATCCCGTACGAACTACGATGTTCGTACCGGATCGGTTCACCGCGAGGTTCGTACCGGATCGGTTCCCGCGTTGTTCGTACCGGATCGGTTCCCGCGTTGTTCGTACCGGATCGGTTCACGCGTTGTTCGTACCGGATCGGTTCACGCGTTGTTCGTACCGGATCGGTTCACGCGTTGTTCGTACCGGATCGGTTCACGTGTTGTTCGTACCGGATCGGTTCACCGAACGAGAAGATATAAGTCCGTAAAAACGACGCGAACACCTATCTAACATCGCGTTCGATGAGGTCGATACGCCTTCGGAGTCTTTGAAAATGATTTTCTCAACGCAATATAACCACGTCCTGAACCGACCCGGTACGAACTACGATGTTCGTACCGGATCGGTTCACCGAACGGAAGATGTAAGTCCGTAAAAACGACGCGAACACCTATCATACATCGCGTTTGACGAAGTCGATACGCCTTCGGGTCTTTGAAAATAATTTTCTCAACGCAATATAACCCGGTACGAACTACGATGTTCGTACCGGATCGGTTCACCGAACGGGAAGATGTAAGTCCGTAAAAACGACGCGAACACCTATCATACATCGCGTTTGACGAAGTCGATACGCCTTCGGGGTCTTTGAAAATAATTTTTCTCAACGCAATATAACCCGGTACGAACTACGATGTTCGTACCGGATCGGTTCACCGAACGGGAAGATGTAAGTCCGTAAAAACTACGCGAACACCTATCATACATCGCGTTTGATGAAGTCGATACGCTTTCGGAGTCTTCGAAAAAAATTTTTCTCAACGCAATATAACGCGGTCCATGACCGATCCGGCACGAATATGCTAAACGCAATATAACACCGAATAGTCCGTTCGAGCCGTCTGGAGGGTCATCTGGGTGTATCTAGACATATATAGGGGCGAGGTGGTCGGGAGAGGTGTCAACGCAAAGCGATCTTGAAACACCGAGAGGCGTCCGATCTGATGGCAATAGGATCGTAGGTCGCTGTTCCGGTCGAAAAAGAAATCTCGAAAGCACCGACGTAGTATCGGTCCGATAGTAAAAGTTTTCTATACGACCGAGTCGGGTGATACGAAAGTCCGAGATTCCTTATTAATCGATTCCGTTCGATGTATGAACGTAAGAAAGACGAACGAACGTCTGTTATATTGCGTTAGGTAAGATCCGAATGCGTTCTCAGTCCGTAAAAATCGATTTCGCTAAACGCAATATAACACCGAATAGTCCGTTCGGGCCGTCTGGAGGGTCATCTGTGGGTATCTAGACATATATAGGGGCGAGGTGGTCGAGAGAGGTGTCAACGCAAAGCGATCTTGAAACACCGAGAGGCGTCCGATCTGATGGCAATAGGATCGTAGGTCGCTGTTCCGGTCGAAAAAGAAATCTCGAAAGCACCGACGTAGTATCGGTCCGATAGTAAAAGTTTTTCTATACGACCGAGACGGGTGATACGAAAGTCCGAGATTCCTTATTAATCGATTCCGTACGATGTATGAACGTAAGAAAGACGAACGAACGTCTGTTATATTGCGTTAGGTAAGATCCGAATGCGTTCTCAGTCCGTAAAAATCGATCTCGCTAAACGCAATATAACACCGAATAGTCCGTTCGGGCCGTCTGGAGGGTCATCTGTGGGTATCTAGACATATATAGGGGCGAGGTGGTCGAGAGAGGTGTCAACGCAAAGCGATCTTGAAACACCGAGAGGCGTCCGATCTGATGGCAATAGGATCGTAGGTCGCTGTTCCGGTCGAAAAAGAAGTCTCGAAAGCACCGACGTAGTATCGGTCCGATAGTAAAAGTTTTTCTATACGACCGAGTCGGGTGATACGAAAGTCCGAGATTCCTTTTTAATCGATTCCGTACGATGTATGAACGTAAGAAAGACGAACGAACGTCTGTTATATTGCGTTAAGTAAGATCCGAATGCGTTCTCAGTCCGTAAAAATCGATCTCGCTAAACGCAATATAACACCGAATAGTCCGTTCGGGCCGTCTGGAGGGTCATCTGGGGGTATCTAGACATATATAGGGGCGAGGTGGTCGAGAGAGGTGTCAACGCAAAGCGATCTTGAAACACCGAGAGGCGTCCGATCTGATGGCAATAGGATCGTAGGTCGCTGTTCCGGTCGAAAAAGAAGTCTCGAAAGCACCGACGTAGTATCGGTCCGATAGTAAAGTTTTTCTATACGACCGAGTCGGGTGATACGAAAGTCCGAGATTCCTTATTAATCGATTCCGTACGATGTATGAACGTGAGAAAGACGAACGAACGTCTGTTATATTGCGTTAGGTAAGATCCGAATGCATTCTCAGTCCGTAAAAATCGATTTCGCTATACGCAATACAACACCGAATAGTCCGTTCGGGCCGTCTGGAGGGTCATCTGGGGCTTACCAGACATATATAGGGGCATGGTGGTCGGGATAGGTGTAAACGCAAAGCGATCTTGAAACACCGAGAGGCGTCCGATCTGATGGCAATGGGATCGTAGGTCGCCGTTTCGGTCGAAAAGGAAATCTCGAAAGCACCGACGTCGTATCGGTCTGTTGGTAAAAGTTTTTTACACGACCGAGTCGGATGGTACGAAAGTCCGAGATTCCGTATTAATCTTTCCCGTAAGATGATGTATGATCGTAAGAAAGACGTACGAATGTATGTGGATGAAATCGACATGCATTCAGAGTCCGTAAATATTATTTTTCTTAACGCAATATAACTCAGAATTTTCCGTTGGGGCCGTCTGGAGGGTCATCTGGGGTCTCCAGACATATATAAGGGTGAGAAGACAGAGAGGTCATAACCGTCCATAGTTATGTGGGTTCCAACATGAGAGTTCTTTGATGGATTATCAGTTGGATCGAGGTAGACCGGAAAAGTCACACTGCCCCGGCGATGACAGATTCTATGCGGAAGATATTGTCTTTATATATGA
The DNA here is from genome assembly GCA_030674115.1 of Micraspis discolor. Classification (NCBI taxonomy): domain Eukaryota; kingdom Metazoa; phylum Arthropoda; class Insecta; order Coleoptera; family Coccinellidae; genus Micraspis; species Micraspis discolor. Next base: position 32,180 of record JARTUT010001872.1, on the reverse strand, counting down.
GAAATCGAACCGCCGCCGATATGCTTCTGAATGCGCATCAATGTTGATCTAGCAACCCGCTCTCTCCGATTGACGACTTAAAAGAAATACATGTGATATACTGGCATAAATGAAAAACATGTATTGAAATTATATAATTTGGCTCAATGAAATATGATAAAGGTGCATGAATAAATGAATAAATGAATGGAATGAATGGGTTATAATGAAACACAGGCAAAATGAAACACAGATAAATGAAATATACACTGTGATAAATAATGAAACACGGACCAAAGTCGTTCGATCGTGATGTGATGGTTTAATGCTAGATCTAGATGAAGTTTTATTCGTTGCTATCTGTAGCTTGGTGGGATCGATCATCGTATTTGGCAGTACTCGCCCTTAGCGTCTGGAGCTCCCCGTACAGCGAGACCGCGGCCCTCTTCGATTCTCTGTATTCGAATGGTCATATGCGGTCAACCTTAAACTCATCGTGGCCTACCTCTAGGTATTGATTCCACGTTAAACCATGCGACCGCTCGCTTCTTACCAAGCGTGATTAGAAATGTGAGATTTCTCGAATACACCGTGTCGTTATATATCATCATGTATAACGAAGGGTCGAGAATGTGATTGGAATAATAATCAAATGACGAGGGCGTCGATCTGTCGATCATATCGATTAGTTTCGCTCGCGCCTCGGCAGGGGATCTATTACGGATCTCGTAGCTTCGACTGTCTGCCGCGTGCGGCGTTTATCTCCGCACCTCTCCACTTCGCATGATAATAATGAATTGTGCTCAGCAACCGTGACTTTTTCAAGTTTTGGTGTTGTCACATTAATAATTGGGGCTAGAGCGATGATCGAAAATTCACGAAAGTGTATTTTAATAAAACGATCATCGATATGATATATTCATATATGAAGATTGGAGTGGCAATGCGTTGATCTATCGTACGTTACGCAATTTAAAGGCAGATGGGCGTTGCGAAAATTCTATTGAATTGAATTGAAGATGGTGCTATAAGGTTCGATCTGACGTCCGAGCTCTAGAAGCGGTCACGATTTGTTAGTTCGAATCTGACGTTCGGAGGGCTCCTAGCGCGACAACAGATCATCCGTAGCACCTGAACTGTCGTATTCGAAGTGGGGCGCTGACCGATGTCTTACGGCTTTGTGTCGGCGCCGCATACGCACGCCTGAACTGGACGTCGAGGGTTAACGATCTGCTTTCGTAGCTGTCGCGGAACCCACCGTCCGTTCTCGTGTCTCGGAACGCAGTTCCCTGGTTGATCCTGCCAGTAGTCATATGCTTGTCTCAAAGATTAAGCCATGCATGTCTCAGTACAAACCAAATTAAGGTGAAACCGCGAAAGGCTCATTAAATCAGTTATGGTTCCTTAGATCGTACTCACATTTACTTGGATAACTGTGGTAATTCTAGAGCTAATACATGCAAATAGAGCTCCGACCGGGAACGGAAGGAGCGCTTTTATTAGATCAAAACCAATAGGTGTCGAGCGCAAGCTCTTCGTCTTTCAATTTGGTGAATCTGAATAACTTTATGCTGATCGCACGGTCTCGTACCGGTGACGCATCTTTCAAATGTCTGCCTTATCAACTGTCGATGGTAGGTTCTGCGCCTACCATGGTTGTTACGGGTAACGGGGAATCAGGGTTCGATTCCGGAGAGGGAGCCTGAGAAACGGCTACCACATCCAAGGAAGGCAGCAGGCGCGCAAATTACCCACTCCCAGCTCGGGGAGGTAGTGACGAAAAATAACGATACGGGACTCATCCGAGGCCCCGTAATCGGAATGAGAACACTCTAAACCCTTTAACGAGGATCAATTGGAGGGCAAGTCTGGTGCCAGCAGCCGCGGTAATTCCAGCTCCAATAGCGTATATTAAAGTTGTTGCGGTTAAAAAGCTCGTAGTCGAACTTGTGTCCCGCGCCGTCCGGTTCATCGCTTGCGGTGTCAACTGGCGTGTCGCGGGACGTCCTGCCGGCGGGTCGTTCGCAAGGGCGACCCATCTGTACCCGCCTAGGTGCTCTTCATTGAGTGTCGAGGTGGGCCGGCACTTTTACTTTGAACAAACTAAGGTGCTTAAAGCAGGCTGAAATTTTGCCAGAATATTTTATGCATGGAATAATGAAACAGGACCTCGAATCCATTTTGTTGGTTTTCGGATCTTCGAGGTAATGATTAACAGGAACGGATGGGGGCATTCGTATTGCGACGTTAGAGGTGAAATTCTTGGATCGTCGCAAGACGGACAGAAGCAAAGCATTTGCCAAAAACGTTTTCATTGATCAAGAACGAAAGTTAGAGGTTCGAAGGCGATCAGATACCGCCCTAGTTCTAACCATAAACTATGCCAGCTAGCGATCCGCCGACGTTCCTCCGATGACTCGGCGGGCAGCTTCCGGGAAACCAAAGCTTTTGGGTTCCGGGGGAAGTATGGTTGCAAAGCTGAAACTTAAAGGAATTGACGGAAGGGCACCACCAGGAGTGGAGCCTGCGGCTTAATTTGACTCAACACGGGAAACCTCACCAGGCCCGGACACCGGAAGGATTGACAGATTGAGAGCTCTTTCTTGATTCGGTGGGTGGTGGTGCATGGCCGTTCTTAGTTGGTGGAGCGATTTGTCTGGTTAATTCCGATAACGAACGAGACTCTAGCCTGCTAACTAGGCGTATTAGACATCCTCAAAGGCCCCGATTTCGGTCGGCGGGTTTTTACTGTCTGCGTACATTATATTCTTCTTAGAGGGACAGGCGGCTTCTAGCCGCACGAGATTGAGCAATAACAGGTCTGTGATGCCCTTAGATGTTCTGGGCCGCACGCGCGCTACACTGAAGGAATCAGCGTGTCTTCCCTGGCCGAGAGGCCCGGGTAACCCGCTGAACCTCCTTCGTGCTAGGGATTGGGGCTTGCAATTGTTCCCCATGAACGAGGAATTCCCAGTAAGCGCGAGTCATAAGCTCGCGTTGATTACGTCCCTGCCCTTTGTACACACCGCCCGTCGCTACTACCGATTGAACGATTTAGTGAGGTCTTCGGACCGGTACGCGGTGGCGTTTCGGCGTCACCGCTGTTGCTGGGAAGATGACCAAACTTGATCGTTTAGAGGAAGTAAAAGTCGTAACAAGGTTTCCGTAGGTGAACCTGCGGAAGGATCATTAACGATATAATAAGTGTTTCGTAATTTATTACGTTCAACACATACATTATATTCAGTTGAATTCCGAAATTTCCATCGTCGATCATCAATTGGACTCTTCGTTGACGTCTTTCGATCGGATGCCTTCCTTAGCTGTATGCGGGAGCGGCGCCGTGAGATTAATTCAGATGCATCGTTGTTGTCCGATCGACGTTAAAGAACCTCGCCTTTTCCGGACCGGGCAGCTTCCGTTTATCTGATGAACGGGACGCGTTCGTCCATCGGAGAGAGACTCCATAATGGAGCAGTATCTGCCGATAGCTGATCGAACCGTCTGCGTTGTCGCTAAAATGGATCTTGCCGGCCACGGGAGGCGAGTAGAACGATAAGAGGTCTGGTATCGGATCGGGATGCCGATCAAATCGGGTACCTAAGGACCCTATGACGATATGGATCGTATACGTGTCCCCGCGGCACGGTGAAGAATTTCGACGACATTGGTGGACGTCGCCCGTAACTACGCTGATGACGACCGAACGGCCCCCCCGACATAAGGCACCGTCAACGGATCCGAGAGGGTCCGCGGCACGGAGACATGTCGGTGTAAGGCGGCTGTTCGGATCGGTCTCCTCTTTACGGCGCGATGTAGCCCGTGTCTCGAATTCGAGGTACCGTCAACGGGGACCGCCGGCTATACGCATCGATCGTATACGTGTTCTCGCGGCACGGCGAAGAATAACGACGACATTGGTGGACGTCGCCCGTAACTACGCTGATGACGACCGAACGGCCCCCCCGACATTAGGCACCGTCAACGGATCCGAGAGGGTCCGCGGCACGGAGACATGTCGGTGTAAGGCGGCTGTTCGGATCGGTCTCCTCTTTACGGCGCGATGTAGCCCGTGTCTAGTTTTCGAGGCACCGTCAACGGGAACCGCTAGTTATACGCATCGATCGTATACGTGTCCTCGCGGCACGGAGAAGAATTTCGACGACATTGGTGGACGTCGCCCGTAACTATACGCGCTGATGACGACCGAACGGCCCCCGACATAAGGCACCGTCAACGGATCCGAGAGGGTCCGCGGCACGGAGACATGTCGGTGTAAGGCGGCTGTTCGGATCGGTCTCCTCTTTACGGCGCGATGTAGCCCGTGTCTCGAATTCGAGGTACCGTCAACAAGGACCGCCGGTAATACGCATCGAACGTATACGTGTTCTCGCGGCACGGCGAAGAATAACGACGACATTGGTGGACGTCGCCCGTAACTACGCTGATGACGACCGAACGGCCCCCCCGACATTAGGCACCGTCAACGGATCCGAGAGGGTCCGCGGCACGGAGACATGTCGGTGTAAGGCGGCTGTTCGGATCGGTCTCCTCTTTACGGCGCGATGTAGCCCGTGTCTAGTTTTCGAGGCACCGTCAACGGGAACCGCTAGTTATACGCATGTCTAGTAGGTGTCCGCGGAACGGAAAACCGTTCCGAAGGCTTTAAAGATTTCGCCCGAAACGATCGCTCCGTTCCGT
>JARTUT010001872.1:12500-22500 GCA_030674115.1 Micraspis discolor | reverse complement strand
TCATTCATGGCAGTCTGACAACCAAGACTGTGAAACAGATCCGGGACAAGATTTCCTATATGAAACGCAGGGGCCATCTCGATTTGGAGGGTGGCCCTGTGCGTCAAACGGAATTGCTTACCTCTCCTGATGCCCCTGTTCTTCGAGAGGTCACGGTGGGTGTGGCCGGCGGCTCGGGGTTGTCGTGTTCCATTCCGTTGCAGGTTGGTTCTCGGCGTTCCTGTGGCTCCGGCGGCTCCTCTCACACTGAACCTGAAACAGACAAAAATATTAATAAAACCTACGGTCATCAACATCAAACTCTCTTTGAGTGTGGTTCTGAGCTTCTCGAGCTCTCTGGGAAATACTCGTCCAATGAAGATCCGACCATCAGATCATTGGCTTCGTTATTGGCTAGAGTTGCCAGGGGAAAAACCGCAGTCTCACAGGAAACTGTCGATGAGGCCTATAAGAACATTGTGGAGGTCCTATCTATCAAGGGCACAAATAGAGAGCACTTATCACAAAATGAACGAACACCTATCATAGACGAAAAAAAGAAAAGGCCAAAGAAAAATAAATCTACAAAAAAGTATATCTACGCTCGCTCTCAGGATATATTTAAGAGTTCCCCCTCGGCTTTAGCTAAATGCATTATCGAGGATGTTCCTTTTCACGTTGAGTCTGGAGTGAACGCCAGCAGCGATGACATCAAAAATACCTACGAGTCTTTATGGGGGTCTTCCAGCATGCCCCAGGACATGGACGAGGTTTTCTGTGTGATGGAGGACATGGGGTGTTTGGTAGATCTCGAGGTACTCTCTTATGATACTGTGGAGGCCCGGGTTAGGAAGCTGAAAGATGGAGCTAAGGGTAAGGATGGGATAGGGAAGGCTAACATCATTTCATCTAAATCTAAGATTATACTTACCTTATTTTTTAATATTGTTTCATTCTCGGGGCTCCTTCCGTCCTTGTGGGGTGATAATCGTACTGCTTTGCTCCTGAAAAAATAAAGATCCTAAATTAGTCAGCTCCTATCGTCCGATAACGGTCTCCTCGGTCATTGAGAGAGTTTATTGGGGAATCTTGGATGGGATGTTGAGAAAGGGGATTAATTTCTTCGAAAGGCAGAAGGGATTCGTGGGGGGTAATGGCTGCTATCAAAATGTTCATATCATCAATGAGCTTATCAACAGAGCCAGAACAAACCAAAAGAACTTGGTAGCAGTTTTTCTTGATTTGTCCCGTGCGTTTGATTTAGTGCCGCACTCGATCATTGCAGCGGCTTTACGTAGGAAGGGAGTCAGTGAGGCCATAATAAATCTCATTATTACATCTTACTCAAGACAACGTACGACAATTTCGACTGGCAGCGACAAAATAAACATAAAAATCAGAAGGGGAGTGAAACAGGGGGATCCCCTGTCCCCTCTGATCTTCAATCTAGTTATCGAGCCACTACTGGTGAAGCTTGCTGGGATGAAAGGTTGCCGTGTAGGCTCGGAAAACGTTTCTTGCCTAGCATTTGCTGACGACCTGACTGTCGTTGCTGACGAGGTGGACTCGGCTGCCGCATTGGTCCGCGTTATTGAAGATTACCTAGAGGGTCTGGGAATGGAAATTTCGGCTAATAAGAGCACTTCGTTTCAGCTCTTTCCCACTAAGGACTCCTTCTGCATGGTGAATCCATGTATTAGAGGTAAAAGCGGAGATTTAATTCCATCTATTGGTGCGGGCGAGTTTGTAACTTACCTTGGTACCCGGATTTATCCGTGGAGGTCTGCGCACGGATTCAACATCAAAGAGGAGTTATGGGACGTCTTGAAGAGAGCTAAACATCTCAAGCTCAAACCTCATCAAAAAGTCGAACTCTTAACGAAGTATATTTTGCCACATTACACCTATGCGCTAATAACCATGCCCCCCACCGTTACTTACCTGAGAGAGTTGGACCGAATGCTACGTGTCTGGACAAAGGATATCCTACATCAAGAGCAGTCACGTTCGGACAGTTCTATCTATGCTGCAAAGCGAGATGGAGGTCTAGGGTTTCCTAGATTAGAGTGGTTGGTCTCCTTTGCCGCGCTGAAGAATGGACTAAATTTCTTCGGTAGCCCTGACTTACTGGTCCAAGAACTTTCCAAGGATTCAGGGCTCGATCACAGGCTGAAGGCTCTGGCTAATTCGGTTCGACTCAATTGGCCATGTACGGTTCGTGATGTTGAACGACTGAAGAGAAGAACAAAAGTGGAGGTCTTGGAGGAATGGAAGAATCTAAGCTTCCAGGGTAAAGCGGTTGATGCGTTCAAGGGTGATACCGTGGGTAACCACTGGCTCTCAAACCCAACGCTTTTAAAACCATCGCGATATATTACTGCGCTACGAATGCGCACGAATCAAGTTGGGCTTAGGGTGCCCATGAGGGTAGCTGGGGCAACCGGTGATGTTAATTGTCGCAAGTGTCATCTCCAACCCGAGACACTTGGGCATGTTATTGGCCTCTGTGGGTACACAAAACCCGAACGCATGAGAAGGCATGACGACATCCTGAACTTCGTCATGTCAGAGGCAACAAAATCCAACCCAACATCCAAATTCACTAAGGAGCCCTCAATGAAGATAGGAGATAGGCTGTTTAAACCAGACCTGGTAATAATAAATCAGGAAAGGGTCCAACTGGTCGATGTTACCATCCGCCTGGAGGACGGACAGTATCTTCAAAAAGCACGAGAGGACAAAATAAATAAATACTTACCGCTCCTTAAGAACATCATGGCGTCTGAAGGATGTGCTCGTGGAAGGGTCGTCCCCATCGTCGTAGGATCCAGGGGAGGGATGCCTGCTGAAACAGTAGAGAGTTTACGAGAGCTTGGAATTAGAAATTTTGATAAATTACTTACTATATCTTTAATGGCGTTACGCAGCTCTATTGAAATCTACCATAACTTTCTAGACTACAACATTGGAACATCAAGACCAGAGGTGAGACGAGGCTTACCTGAAACTAACAGCTGAACCTTCTGATGATTGGGTGACCGGATATCTGGCGACTCGGCTGCGCACCGATGAAATACTCGGGGCGACAGTCGGGTCGTTCGGTACCACGGATACGAGGGATGATCGTGTGTGTTGTCCGACTTTCTACGAGTCTTTTAAAAATCATTATTTATTATTTTATCTATACAAACCTATGTTGTGTTGTCCGGCGGGTCTTCCCTGGCTTCTGCTGATTCCTGCAAAATGAAACAAACATTATTGTTTTGATACTAGTAGAGGGAATAACTTACCATCTTATTTAATAACTGTAGAAGGCGGTTAGGGGAAGTTTCACCATCTGTTATCGTCTTATTGATTGACTGATCTGAAAAAAAAATAATAATTAAATAAAATGAAATAAAATAACAAAATGAACAAAAAAAAAAAAAAAAAAAAAAAAAAAAAATATATATACACATAAAAATAATACTTACATATTAATCCCTAATCCTTCTGGTTTCCTGCAATAGAAATATTCAAGTTAAACTTGACTGCATACTTACCCAACTCCTTAACTTCCTGAAACAGAAATAAGAAACTCGTTATATTGCGTTTCGATTAATTATGAAAAAAAAAATTATTATTACAATTCAGTCAGTAAACTTACCTGGTTCGCGGAATCATCCTGAGGACAGTCCAAGACCTGAAATAAAGAAGAATAGGTTATAACCTATATTTGGCTAACACAAACAAGACATCTGGAAGAAAAAAAAAGAAGAGAAAAAGTATTTATACTTACGGGTTTAACCCACTGTTTGGTGTGCTCGGCAAAGTCAGCCGATGCACAATTCATCGAATGCTTGCATTCTTTTGTTAGGAGTCGCGCTCACAAAAAGCAAAGTTCACCCCCCCCAAGGGTGTAGAATATAGCCAAATGCCTCGTCATCTAATTAGTGACGCGCATGAATGGATTAACGAGATTCTCACTGTCCCTACCTACTGGGGAAAAAGTAGTGCTGATTGATGAGCGATGCCTTGCTGTGGTGGTTCGGTGCTCTTGGCGACTGTCATGGTGACCGCGAATAAATGAGCAGCCCCAGTTGATTCTGGGAAAGAGCTCGTGCTGCAGATGCCGCGCGTCAGCGAGGCGGGCTAACACCTGGCCTCGCTGATCCGCGGGATCGACCCGTGAATTAATGAGCGGGAGCGTAAAACTTCCTGATGCTCGTGCTGCGGGAAATGTCGCCAACATGTCGCTGGGGCGCGGGGTGCTGCCGTGGGGCGCGTTCTCTTTCAGCATCTACTGATACCAGTAAATGGTCAACGCCTCGTCGTGGCGGTAGGGCCGAGTACCGTGGCGGGCGCGCTGTGCGACTGCTGCTCTGAAAGGAGCGGGCGTCGTGCGGGGCGCCCGCCAGGGGAAACCAAGTTGACCACCTCAGGGGCCCTCCATCGCTCGATGGACGGTACGGGAACAGGCCTACCCCAAGGTACCCGATGGACCTGGTGCTTGCACCTTGTATATACCGCCCTTGCTCAGGCAAGGTCGGGATGCTGGGCTTTACCGCTTGGCATAAAGTGGAGATAACCACTATAAAATCCCCGAATCCCAAGGTGAGATAAGTGCCGATGGGATGCATGGCTGACGGGCAGATCAGTCCTTAGCTTTCTCACCACGGGGCACCTGGCGCACCCCGTGGGACATGTAGCCCTCCTCCCAGTACGGGCGCACTGCTGGGAGGCGATTTTTATTTCGACCCCACTCGTGGGATAAGTTATAAATATTATAATGAACACTAATTTACAAACACAAATTATTTCAGGACAGGGTAGCGAAGGCGATGTTGAGGACAAATGGAAGGAAATAGAAAGACAAATTGAGAAGACAGGAACGATCCCACGAACACAGTCACTTTCAAGATCACCACAAAGTGGTAAAAGAAAGAATTATGACTTAGAAAGATCGTTCACTGACATAGAAAATGAAGGCAATTTAGCTATTAGAGAAAATAAGCGTTTGAAGGACATAGTCCAAATATTTGAGAATAAGACACCTGAGATGACAAACCCGGCAAAGGGACCGGAGTTAACAGAAAGACAAAATATCAAACAAACAGACAAACATGATATAAAAGAATGGATAGATGAGATAATAAGGGCTAAGGAAAACATACTGAAGGCAACAAATAGATATTCTGGGAGTAAGCTGCATTTTAACAAGGAAGAACAGGTGATTGTGAGAACACAAGTAGACATACTAAGCGACATAATGCTTAAGATGGCTTATGAAGTGGGAAATGTAGAGAGAACAAGAGATGGTACAAATACACAAGCAGACAATAAAGGCTCAAAACGAAAAGATAGAAAGACAAAATGATCAATTACACAGATTAACATTACAAATGGATGATATTAGAAGGATTATGTACAATAAGAATAAGGAATTGACGGACACCTCTGCTAGTCAGAGCGTGGAAACAACACATAATGAAAGACAGGTAGACCCGAAGAGAATTAATAGAATAACAAGTGCATACAAAAAGAAAGACAGAAGAGACGCAGGAAAACAGACGGACACCTGTACAGATAATGAAACTGATAGTGATTGGGTAGGTAAAGGAAACAAAATGAGAACTTATGCACAAACGACTGCTAATACAGAAATAAAACAACAAAATACTAACGAACAGAAGAATAACGGGTGGATAACACCTAAACAGAGAGCAAAGCATAAAACAATAATAAGTATGGGCGATAAAACAAACCACAAAGATATCATTACAAAACTAACAGAAATAACCAAAAATACTATGAAGGGCGAAAGAGTGAAAAACATAATACCAATTAAAGATGGGAAAATTATAATACAATGTGTAGACGAAACACAGAAAGAAAAGCTAAACTCAGAATTACGAAAACATAAAGACATCGAAATAAGATCAGACAAGAGACGTAAGCCCACGATCATATTAACAGGGATAACGAAAGGTTATACAGATGATGAAGTAATTACAAAAATAATAGAAGAAAATCAAGACATAGACCGGGAAACATTTACAAAGACGACGAAAGTAGTAACACGAAAGACATGTAGAAACGCATTCAAGGAAAACATATACATACAGACGGACACGCAACTGGCAAAGACACTGCTCAAGAAGGGTACTATATATTGGGAACTACAAAGAATCGCAATCGCGGAAGAGATAAGTGTTGCGTTGTGTTTCAACTGCCACAAATACGGGCATGTGGCAAAGTATTGCGAGGCACAAAGTATATGCCATAAATGCGGAGGGCAACATGAAGGGCGAACATGTCAGACAACGACGCTAGACTGCATAAACTGTAGAATCGACGGCGCAAGACGAGACTTAAGACAACACACGGCACGGGACAGACGATGCCCAGTTTACAAAAAGAAGAAAGACAAGCAAGACAGACAATAGACTATACATAATGGCGAATAAATTAAAAATAATTCAGATTAACATAGACAAAGGACGAGAAGCGACGATTTTACTTCACCAGAAACTTAAAAACGATAACATAGATATAGCTATAATTCAGGAGCCTTACGGAAGGCATATCGATAATAGCGATTACATCACACACGGATTAAGCAAAATGGCGAAAACACAAATACTGACGAAAAGAACTCTGAAAAATATAACTACGCGAATGGACATGACAGACAAAAATTACACAACGATCGAAATAACAGTAGGAATCAATAACAGACTTAAATACTTCATAACATCGATATATGACGAACCGGGGGCAATGACAACAGGAAACTTGAAGAATTCACACATAGATTGAAAAGTAACACGAATAAACATTTACTAGCGGGAGATATTAACGCCCATAACACGATGTGGGGAGATGTGGGGAATTATTAGATTGGACAATGACGCACGGTTATAATATAGATAATGACGAAACACAGATACCGACATTTCAAAACTCTAGAGGTAGTAGCCATATAGATATGACATTAAGCAAGGGACTGACAATACAGAACTGGACAGTACAGGACGAAGAAACGCTTAGTTTACACAAATACATAACATACGAACTTGATGTAGGTGCGGCTATAAATAAAAATAATCAAAAGACGTATGACTTTACAAACACGGACTGGAATAAATTCAGGACAGAACTGCAGAAACAAATTGATATAAACAACTGGTCAATTAATAATAGTGAAGAACTTGAAAATAAAGCGGTAAAGCTGCAAGAAATATGCTCAATCACCTGCAGAAGACATATAAAGACAAAGCAGACGAATGACATAGACGACTGGTGGACGGACGAACTACAAAAAGCTAAACGTGACCTAAGAAGGTACAGACGGGACGCTCAACAAGAAAACAGGAAATTAACGCGCGGGATAGAAAATGGGAAATATATAAAGATATGAGAAACGAATATAAGAGGTTAATTAGGAAAACAAAATTAGATTCAGTACAAGATCACATAATAAAAACTTGTGAAACAAATCCATGGGACAAAGTTTGGAAAGTCATTAGTAGAAGTAAGACAGCTCAAAACGCGAATATACTGAAGGAAGACGGAACCTACACACAAAGCGAAACAGAAACGAATAACTATTTGATAGACAAATATTTCCCACAGGACGATGAAACACAAGATACGGACGAGAGGAAAACAATAAGACAAACGATAACTGAAACAAATGAAATAGACGAACCGGAAATAACGCCTGACGAAATATTAAGATCAATAAAAGGGCTCAAAGCGGGAAAGAGCCCCGGGTACGACAAAATTCCAAATGAAGCAATGCTTCATATATTTGCAGTAACGGAAACGATAATGACAGATATCTATAACTCGGCGATGAAATACGGACGTTTTCCCAAGGTGTGGAAAATTGCAAAAGTGGTATGGATACCCAAAAAGAACGGCGCACTAAGACCGATAAGCCTTCTCCCAGCATTGGGAAAGGTACTTGACAAACTGACAAACAAAAGACTACAACATTACATAGAAACAAATAACATGATAGACGAAAGACAATACGGATTTAGAGAAGGATACTCGACAATAGACGCAATAGACAAACTAATAGAGACGATTAAAATTAATAAAAATAACGGAAAACATCAACTACTGATAACACTCGACCTACAAAACGCTTTCAATAGAGCATGGGCCCCCTATATTAGAAGGGAAATGGGATTAGCTAGAATACCGGCGAAAATTCAAAGACTGTGTGAAGACTTTCTGACAGACAGACATATAATAAGCGGAACCGTGACAAGGACAATAACAAAGGGATGTCCACAAGGATCATGTCTCGGACCAACTCTCTGGCTGTTAGTCATGCAGGGTTGGTTCAGAAAGATTGACGAGGCTGATCGCCGATGGAAATCCGACGAAGGACGGAGACGCGACATTGACACACATTACGTAGACAGACTAGCGGGTTGTATTGCGTTCGCAGATGACGAACTCGTGTTAATTGAAGGGAATTCCGCAAGGGAAATTGAAAGAAAGTTTAAATACGTATGGGAGGCATGTAACAGCTGGGAAAGAGAAAGCGAAACATTTACAATAAGGATAAAACGGAAATCATGTTTATGTTCGCCGGGCGCAATATAAGACCACCGACCATTAAGATAGACGATAACACACTAATGAATAAAGAGACAATTAAATATTTAGGACTCACGATAGACAGACAACTGACGTACTTACAACACTTGAAAGATACAAGACAAAAGATAAACAAAATGTCAAATAAACTACTAGGTAAAATAAACAGAACATACGGACATAACAAAGACATTATAAAGCAAATAGTGGACAGAGTTATGAAGCCGGCGGCGTTGTACGCCTCTGAAATATGGGGCGTCAAGGCCGATCGAACTCATAACAGAAGACAAATAGACGCCATGCAAAGACCGTTGTTGTTACTTGTAAATAGACCGTACGCGACAACAGCTACAGCATCACTGCAGTTGTTGGCCGGAGCACCACCCTGGTGGCTAGACGCGAAATTGAGACATAATAACTGGACTCAAAATAAGGCGGACATAGTAAACGAACGAACGAAGACGAAAGACAGAATACATCCGTCGCGAGAAGATGGGGTGCGGTCGGGTTCACATAACATCAATAGGCGAAAGATGAGAACGGAAAGAATGAGGGAGAGCATGATGGTTGAATGGCAGAAAAGGTGGGATGAGAACACAAAGGGTCGCGAATTATATAGTTTTTGCGCGCAGGTGGGAACAGACAGATTGGATCTCTCTTTCAAGGCAACACAGCTAATGACCGGCCATGGTAACACAAGATGTTACTTACGAAGATTCAATCTGGTGGACACGGACGGGAATTGCGAATGTGGTGGGCAAACGGAGAACGTACGACATATAATGATCCATTGTACGCGAACAAGTAGGCAATTGATTAGGGAAACAATAAATAACACTTATGGGAATTTAGATTTGAGATTGAGACAGGGCGGAAAAGCAAATAAAGTCGATATAAAGCGTATCGACTTCATCTAACGCGATGTATGATAGGTGTTCGCGTCGTTTTTACGGACTTACATCTTCCCGTTCGGTGAACCGATCCGGTACGAACATCGTAGTTCGTACCGGGTTATATTGCGTTTAGCGAAAATAATTTTTACGGACTGAGGATGCATTCGGATCTTATATAACGCAATATAACAGACGTTCGTTCGTCGTTCTTACGTTAATGTATCGATCGGAAACTAATAATACGGAATCTCGGACTTTCGTACCACCCGACTCGGTCGTATAGAATAACTTCTACTATGGGACCGATACGACGTCGGTGCTTTCGAGATTTCTATTTCGACCGAAACAGCGACCTACGATCCCATTGCCATCGGATCAGACGCCTCTCGGTGTTTCAAGATCGCTTTGCGTTTACACCTCTCTCGACCACCATGCCCCTATATGTCTAGATACACCCAGATGACCCTCCAGACGGCCCGAACGGACTGTTCGGTGTTATATTGCGTTTAGCATATTCGTGCCGGATCGGTCAT
>JARTUT010001872.1:0-7500 GCA_030674115.1 Micraspis discolor | reverse complement strand
TCGGCTGTCCATGCACATAAAACAGCGGCCGCGTAATTGAATAGGAGTGCTTATTGCCGCGATTAACCTGAACGGATAATGCGGTGCACTTCGCAGGGTTCAGAGCCATCCCCCTTAGTTCGAAAAATTCTACAACCTTCTTCAACATTCGTGTGGCAGCCCTGGGCGTTTCGGCCAGAATAAGCAAATCGTCGGCGTAAGCCAAGACCGCTACCTTCTGGAGCCCCCCAATGGGAATCCCGGATTCGGTGCCTTCCAACTCGCACAACAACTCGTCCAGAACGAGATTGAACAGGTATGGGGAAAGCGGATCGCCTTGCTTCACCCCACGCCTGATTGGTATCTCACCAGTGATCTTGCCACCGACCTCAATCCGTGTCGTTGAGCTCTCTAAAGAGTCCTCAACATACCGTCTCGTCACCTCATCCAATCCAAACCGTTTCATAGCCCGTTTGATGGATTCCTGTGAGATAGTGTCGAAGGCCTTGCGGACATCGACACTAATGATGCTATAGGGCTTCACGCCCATACGCCGTTCCTTAATGAGGGCTTGAAGCGTCAGGTTGTTCATGAGCACGCCGTCGACCGGCTGAAAACCTCTCTGGTGTCCGTGAATCGGTACAGAGCCAAGGCGCCTCCCAATGACACGGTTCAGCAGCCGGACTACCGCCGAAGCAATAGTGATCGGTCGCCAATTATCCACTTCTCCAAGGTCACCCCCCTTAGGGATAAGGATGGTACGGTTTCTCTTGAAGGCACTAGGCGTTGCGCCAAAGAGAAACATAGTGTTAAAGAGGAGGACTAATCTCCTTAACGGAACGCGTCGGAGGTCTTTGATAGAAATACCATCGACCCCGACGGAAGGAGATTTGGAATTCTTGAGGGCATCCGCAATCTCATCAGATGAGATGGGCCCGCCAAGGTCCAGACCTGTCCCCACTACTTCAACACCTTCCCCGTCGCGAACGGAGTGATGACCAAAGAGCTCGGAAAATTTCTTCTCCGCGGATCCAATGTCCGGGAAGACCTGGCCCCCCACAGGTTCATCATTAATGATGGACCGGGCCAGGGCGGCGCGATTCTTCTTGTATAAGCGTTGACATGCTCTAAACAAGTGGGTGCGCTCTGCTACCCTATTAAGAATCCGCCTCGGTCTGACGTGCTCAGGCCGGATGTTCGGCCGACGGTCGCCTCCTGCGACGATTCCTGGAAACAGGAACCGAAGATAGGCGTCCACCTGCTCTCTGACTAGCTCCCTGTGACAACTGACATTGGTGAGTTGACTCACCCTAAAAAGAGCAGAGTCCTCACCTGACCAACCATCATGATCATGCCAGAAGTCGTTAAGGAATTGGGATATAACATTTCTGCCAGGAAAAACGAACTCTTCTGCATCTGGATCTAGAGGCCCACGAGCAATCGAGGTCGGATCGACCAGTTCCTCTTCAATTAGAGTTACAGCAGCTTCAACTTGGTTATCCCTAGAGGTGGCTAGCCCTGCGACAGCCTCGCTCATTTCCTGAAAGACTTCAAGAACCTCATCACGAGACGGTCCGGCCGCGTCATCGCCACGGAGGCGGCTTAGGATAGCCTTATAACGGGGTGTCCTTCGCCTATACTTGATAAAGTCAACACTCCTGCCTGGATAGAAGGTCAGAAGATGTTGGTTTATGTATCGCCCGTCAAAAGCCAACTCGCGTTGAGCAAGCTCAACGTAGTCTTCCTCCAGCCACTCTTCCCCTCTCCGGTTACCCTCGTATCTAGCCTCCAACTCACTGTTGAAGGAATCAGGGTGGGCCCTCCTCATATGCAGCCTCATACCAGTATAAGTACTGAAATCAGCCGCACAGACGGGGCACCTACCCACGCTGTCAGTGGGAGCGCCGCGACATCGCAGCCTCCTGATGTGAGTTCGAAGATTGGCTTCGCTCGAGAAGTCCTTGCCGCACTGGCAGAGAACCATCGCACTCAGCCGCTCCTCTTCCTCCGCTGGTGATGTGGATAACGGACGGAATGTAAAACACTCGCCCGCTTACAATACTTGAAACGTGATCCACACCTTGAAATACGCCGATTCCAGAGAACCCAATCCAGAACCGACGAACCGCTAAACCTTCTACTACTCAGGCTGGAAGGTGACTCCCCCAACTCCTCTTATGCTCAACTGGAGAAGGGTGCGAGTGAGTCTTATGCCGGACCTGAGAGCGCACCTACACTTGGCCGACGTTGCCGTCGTTACCAGGGTCACCACTAGGAGGTGTGCAGGCACTTGCTGATCGACTCTTGGGAACACCCTAGAGCCGGAACACACTGAGAAAAATCGCCACCAAACCACACGAAAAGACTCAGAGGAAGGCTCACCAGATGCACTTTTGGGTCTTCACAGCCACGACCCCAAAGAGAGTCATAGTTACTCCCGCCGTTTACCCGCGCTTGCTTGAATTTCTTCACGTTGACATTCAGAGCACTGGGCAGAAATCACATTGCGTCAACACCCGCTGGGAATATCGCAATGCTTTGTTTTAATTAGACAGTCGGATTCTCCCAGTCCGTGCCAGTTCTGAGCTGATTGTTAGATGACGGCCGCAGAGATTACCCAGGATGACACCGAAATGCCGTCCACGGGGTCTCGAAGCTTGACGATTCCGCGGGAGCCCAAGACACGGGACCGAGCTCGGATCAGACGTAACGCCGTGAAGCGAAACGCATCACCTCGCCCAGGCCCGGTACGTTAGACGTGACCCACTTCCCCATCAAGCCCGACGCGCCACAATCCTCAGAGCCAATCCTTATCCCGAAGTTACGGATCTAATTTGCCGACTTCCCTTACCTACATTATTCTATCGACTAGAGGCTCTTAACCTTGGAGACCAGCTGCGGATATGGGTACGAGCCGGCGCGACGCTCTACACGTGGCCCTCTCCCGGATTTTCAAGGTCCGAGGAGAAGATCCGGACACCGCCGCAAATGCGGTGCTCTTCGCGTTCCAAACCATATCTCCCTGCTAGAGGATTCCATGGAACTCGAACGCTTATGCAGAAAAAAAACTCTTCCCGGATCTCTCGACGGCGTCTCCGGGTCCTTTTGGGTTGCCCCGACGAACTCTCTTGCGAGGGCCCGAGTTTAAGACGGTTCCGCTGCCGGGTTCCGGAATAGGAACCGGATTCCTTTCGCCCGACGGGCGTGCGTAAAGCGCAAAGCATCCTAGCGCTCACTCGTTTTACGGAGCGGTGCTACATTACTTATCACGCCATTAACAACGCCACATCAACATCGGCTTTCGCCTAGGGCTTAGGATCGACTGACTCGTGTGCAACAGCTGTTCACACGAAACCCTTCTCCACCTCAGCTCTCCAGGTCCTCGCTGGAGTATTTGCTACTACCACCAAGATCTGCACCGAAGGCGGCTCCAGACGGCCTCACGGCCAGCCCTTCTGCGCTCACCTCCGCGACCCTCCTACTCGTCAGGGCTTCATGACCGTCCCGCTTACGCGGGACGACCGCACATGCCGCTGACGGCCGAGTATAAGCACGACGCTTCAGCGCCATCCATTTTCAGGGCTAGTAACTTCGGCAGGTGAGTTGTTACACACTCCTTAGCGGATTCCAACTTCCATGGCCACCGTCCTGCTGTCTTAAGTTACCAACGCCTTTCATGGTATCCCATAAGCGTCGATTTAGGCGCTTTAACTCGGCGTTTGGTTCATCCCACAGCGCCAGTTCTGCTTACCAAAAATGGCCCACTTGGCACTCTGATCCGATCTCGCGGCTTCACATTCAAGCAAACCGGAGATCTCACCCATTTAAAGTTTGAGAATAGGTTGAGGTCGTTTCGACCCCAATGCCTCTAATCATTCGCTTTACCGGATGAGACTCGTATGCAACGAGCGCCAGCTATCCTGAGGGAAACTTCGGAGGGAACCAGCTACTAGATGGTTCGATTAGTCTTTCGCCCTATGCCCAGTTCCGACGATCGATTTGCACGTCAGAATCGCTACGGACCTCCATCAGGGTTTCCCCTGACTTCGTCCTGACCAGGCATAGTTCACCATCTTTCGGGTCCCAGCGTGTACGCTCTTGGTGCGCCTCATCTCGCAATGAGAACGAGACGCCCTGGGAATGCGGATCGATCGAGACGATCGACCATCTTCCCTCGGTCCGCAAGAAGCGGACGTTTACTTTCATTGCGCCTTTAGGTTTAGTGATTCCCAATGACTCGCGCACACGCTAGACTCCTTGGTCCGTGTTTCAAGACGGGTCCTGAAAGTACCCAAAGCAATAGCGTCGCTGATCGGCGTTTCAAGGGGTCTGTCCGAGAACACCGCGGCGAACAGTAACGGACGGACGGTATCGGCGCTAGGTCCGATAGCCATCACGTATCCGCATACTTGCCGCGGGCCGGACGCGAACTGAATCGCGGCCCCCCGCCATCGATAAACCGTCGGGCGAGCTGTTCGGTTTACGCTGGTCCGCGAACGTCGGAAAATCCGAGCTCACGGTCTACCGAGCGGACCGTAGAACAGCACCCAACGGATCGCGACGACCTACTGGGGAGAGTGCACGCGCCCGACGTCGGTCGATGTACCGACGGGAGCGACGGACGCGAACGTCCGCGCTTCCTGCAGTCTGTACATTCCAACATCAGTGCGCGAATGAATCTCCCATTCGACCTTTCGGGTTTCTCAGGTTTACCCCTGAACGGTTTCACGTACTCTTGAACTCTCTCTTCAAAGTTCTTTCAACTTTCCCTCACGGTACTTGTTCGCTATCGGTCTCGTGGTTATATTTAGCCTTAGATGGAGTTTACCACCCACTTAGGGCTGTTGTTCCCGCGCCGTCTTGAATTGCTATGGCACTGATACAGTGGTGCGTCGCGGTACGGCAGCATATCAGCTCCCTTACTGGTTGTACGCGATCGTCGTGTCCGAGAGATTCCTCTTCGAACGACGTCCGATCGCTACGTACGCCGGTTCGTGTTGAAGCCGAAGCTTGCCATAATAAGCGCGCATCCCCGTACGTTCTCGGAAGTGCAAACGAGAGGCCTGTACGGATCGTCTTCTTCGCATCGTCGAGGGCGCCTTATGCGAGACTCAGCTTGCGTGAGCTTAGAGCGGACGTCATGTCAGCCCGTAAAGGAGCCGATGTTGACACGCCCGGAAGCCGCGGCAGAGCTCTCCTCCGAGTGCCCTCCGATCGTCTAATTCGATTACGTTATAGCCTTTCCGGCGCTTAGGTCCGTACGACGAATCTATTCGACCTCAGTTCAGGTGAGACTACCCGCTGAATTTAAGCATATTATTAAGCGGAGGAAAAGAAAACTAACTAGGATTCCCTCAGTAGCGGCGAGCGAACAGGGAAAAGCCCAGCACTGAATCCCGCGATCGTAACCGGTCGCCGGGAGATGTGGTGTTCAGAAGGATCCATCATCTGGTGGGTTCGCGGCGCGTTCAAGTCCATCTTGAATGGGGCCATCGCCCATAGAGGGTGCCAGGCCCGTAGCGACCGCCGCGTCCCGCTGAAGAGGATCTCTTCTTAGGAGTCGGGTTGCTTGAGAGTGCAGCCCTAAGTGGGTGGTAAACTCCATCTAAGGCTAAATATAACCACGAGACCGATAGCGAACAAGTACCGTGAGGAAAGTTGAAAAGAACTTTGAAGAGAGAGTTCAAGAGTACGTGGAAACCGTTCAGGGGTAAACCTGAGAAACCCGAAAGGTCGAATGGGAGATTCATTCGCGCACTGATGTTGGAATGTACAGACTGCAGGAAGCGCGGACGTTCGCGTCCGTCGCTCCCATCGGCGGTATCGACCGACGTCGGGCGCGTGCGCTTCCTCCCTAGTAGGTCGTCGCGATCCGTTGGGTGCTGTTCTACGGTCCGCTCGGTAGACCGTGAGCCTGGATTTTCCGACGTTCGCGGACCAGCGTAAACCGAAACAGCTCGCCCGACGGTTTATCGATGGCGAAAGCCGCGATTCCAGTTCGCGTCCGGCCCGCGGCAAGTATGCGGATACGTGATGGCTATCGGACCCAGCGCCGATACCGTCCGTCCGTTACCGTTCGCCGCGTGTTCTCAGGACAGACCCCTTGAAACGCCGATCAGCGACGCTATTGCTTTGGGTACTTTCAGGACCCGTCTTGAAACACGGACCAAGGAGTCTAGCGTGTGCGCGAGTCATTGGGAATCACCCTAAACCTAAAGGCAATGAAAGTAAACGTCCGCTTCTTGCGGACCGAGGGAAGATGGTCGATCGTCTCGATCGATCCGCATTCCCGGGGCGTCTCGTTCTCATTGCGAGATGAGGCGCACCAGAGCGTACACGCTGGGACCCGAAAGATGGTGAACTATACCTGGTCAGGACGAAGTCAGGGGAAACCCTTGATGGAGGTCCGTAGCGATTCTGACGTGCAAAATCGATCGTCGGAACTGGGTATGAGGGCGAGAGGCACTAATCGAAACCATCTAGTAGCTGGTTCCTCCGAAGTTTCCCTCAGGATAGCTGGCGCTCGTTGCATGCGAGTCTCATCCGGCAAAGCGAATGATTAGAGGCGTGAAGGTCGAAACGACCTCAACCTATTCTCAAACTTTAAATGGGTGAGATTCCGGTTTGCTTTGAATGTGAAGCCGCGAGATCGGACCAGAGTGCTGGCGGGCTACATTTTGGTAAGCAGAACTGGCGCTGTGGGATGAACAAACGCCGAGTTAAAGCGCCTAAATCGACGCTTAGGATACCATGAAAGGCGTTGGTAACTTAAGACAGCAGGACGGTGGCCATGGAAGTTGGAATCCGCTAAGGAGTGCAGTACCACAATCCACCCGCCGGAAGTTACTAGCCCTGAAAATGGATGGCGCTGAGCGTCGTGCTTATACCGGCCGTCATGCGATAGTGGTCGTCCCACATGTAAGCGGGACGGTCAGCGTAGCCCTGACGAGTAGGAGGGTCGCGAGGCGAGCGCAGAAGGCTGGCCGGGAGGCCGTCTGGAGCCGCTCTCTTGCGCAGATCTTGATTATAGTAGCAACATGCCCAGCGAGGACCTGGAGAGCTGAGGTGGAGTAGAAGGGTCAGTGTGAACATTTGCTGGCCACGAGCCGTCGATCACAAGCCCCCAGGCGAAAGCCCGTGCTGATAACCAGCGTTGTTAATGGCGAGTGATAGTAATCTGGCGCCGCTTCGTATAAACGAGTGAACGCTTAGATGTTTTGCGCTTTTACGCACGCCCGTCGGGCGAAAGTGAATCCGGGTTCCTATTCCGGGAACCCGGCAGCGGAACTGTTCAAACTCGGGCCTCGCAAGAGAGTTCGTCGGGGTACTAAAGGACCCAAGACGCCGTCGAGAGATCCGGGGAAGAGCTTCTGGGCATAAGCGTTCGAGTCCCATGAATCCTCCAGCAGGGAGAGGTGGTTTGAACGCAAGAGCACCGTACCTGCGGCGGTGTCCGGATCTTCCTTGGACCTTTGAAATCCGGAGAGGGCCACGTGGCGCCGGCCGGCTCGTACCATATCC